>SNQJ01S0040713.1:95652-118841 GCA_010110895.2 Picea sitchensis | reverse complement strand
TAATGTGTTGTGATAACATAAGGATTGATTTTATACATTGAATGCAAGTATCATTTTGTATTTATTGAAGAAGTAATAGTATATGCCATTGTCTTTATTTGCAATCATTGACTTCGTCAATAATTAAATTTATCACTTCTCATATGTATTTAAGATAGTCATTTTCTTTTGAAGTGCTAACCATTGCTTGCACGTTTTAGTTTTATTTGCCTTGTCTCGCAAACAGGTGCCTTTCTCAGTGGAATACCTTCATTCTTGACTATCTCTTTTTGGCAATTAATCTGTGAGGGGGAAAAACCTACTTTGACCTTTTGAACCTTGAATCCTCAATCTTTTCCTTTTAAGCACCCCAGATTGCTAGGGATGTCTCCCTTGGGATTAGCCACCCTAAATAGAAAGAGCTCCCCATCAAGGGGGCAGTGGGTGGGGAAGCTCCTGTTACGCCAGTTTGAGTCTTACTTCCAAGCAACTAAACCTATCCTACAAACTGAGTGATAACAAAACCAAAAGCGGAAAGTGCATGTCTATGAGAAGAATAAGAAGAAGTAGAGTCAATATTGATGTTGTGCTTCTTCATAGCTGCTTCTAAAGATGTCATTTTCTTGAAACATTTGGACTCATCATGACCATCTTTATCACAAAAGTTGCAATGTCTATCAGTCTTCTTATTTTTATATTTTTCTCCATTGTCACCATTAGGAGTTGAATCTATCTGAGTGGGTTTGGGACCCTTATGTTGCTTGTTGTTTTAGTGAGGATGTTGCTTCTTGGGATACTTGGGTTTATCTTTCTGTTGGGAAACTAAGGCTTTGTTGGAGGTACATGCAGTGTTGATCACTCCAAGTTGTACAAGCATATCTTCTTCTCTAATCAAAGAACCACAAAAGGACTCCAAGACTGGGTTTTTGATAAGCTTTCCCTAGAGACTCTCTCATGGCATAAAAGGTAGATACAAACACATAATATGCACTACCTAGCTTAGAAAGAATAAGATATATGCAATGCTCTTCCTCCATTTCTATCTCACATTCTTCACATAACATTCTGAGTGTTTTAAACATAGATAGATAGTCTCCAAGGAAAGAAAAATCACTTGGAATTAAGGTCAGTACTTGATTTTCTAACTATTGTGCTCGAATAATATTGAGTTTAACAAACACAGATTCAATCTTTTCCCAAGCTTCATGGGGGTCATCAATTTCTTTAAGGTGGAACCTTAAATCATGAGAGATGGACATTCTAATTATTCCACGTGATTCGTCACTCCTATTATCCCATTTGACATTCGTATCATCATCAGTGGGTGCCTTTTCCTTTCCCAATGTAATCTAGTACAAGACTTTACTTCTTAATAAATCTTACATATGAGATTTTCATTGGAAATAGTTGGTGTTGGTATGGAATAAATTATTTGTAGAAGCCATATTAAATATGAAGATAATATGTATTTAAAAACTAAAATTGATGATTTCGATGTAAATATCTTGAAAAGTTATGTGGTTTTAAAAAAAATGGCACTGAAAACAGACTTTGGATGTGAGAGTTATGCCCTTTTAAAAAAATGCATAAACGATAATCAAAGGACCATGTGATAGTGTATGTTTCTTTATGAAGTGACCCAATTTTATAAAGAGAAGTGGGGATTACTTTTACAATGAAGTTACTTTATAAAAGAAAAGCTACATGCAAAACAAATAACTCTAAAATAAAATATTAAAGCTACTTATAGTGATTCACTTTTATACTTGAAGTGAAATACACTTTACAATTTCAGCATGAACTTTTTCAAAAAAAGTAACAAAAGATAGACTTGAACTCAAGACCTCTTACTTAATAAGAAAACTTTTAACCAAATGGTCTAACAAAACATATTGTATTTTTTAGGAAGAGGATTAGGGGTGTTGTTCTTCTCGATGACAAGGGTTAGATCTCAGTTAGCTTACCCAGAAGATGCACCTTTTCCTATATGTTTATGATTTAAAAAATTAAAAATCTAAAAATACAGAATACGTGGGGGAAAGAGAATACACAGATCTAAAAAAGTAGAAACCTAGAAATAAATAATACAAAACCAAAATAATACTCTGCAAAAATTAAAAAAATCTGTATGCAGGCTTTATACCTCCAGATTTGATCGAAATGGTCGTATCTTGGGAAAACAAAAACCTTTTCGAGTGAAACAAAAAGTGTTCCTAAATGAAACGAGCACTTTGGATTAAATGGAACAGTCCTATAATCCCATAAATTTATTAAAATGATAGAAAATGGAGATGAGAGAACTCGACTTCACGATCTCGATCTACAATAGGAGCAGGTCTTCAAACAGGCTAGATACCATGTTCGACAAAACAGGTATTCCAATAGAGGAAGAACACCTTCAGTAACCACTCACATA
Source organism: Picea sitchensis (assembly GCA_010110895.2). NCBI lineage: Eukaryota > Viridiplantae > Streptophyta > Pinopsida > Pinales > Pinaceae > Picea > Picea sitchensis. The sequence goes on along the minus strand of SNQJ01S0040713.1, from coordinate 116,446 downwards.
ACCATATCAAATATCAACACACCAATTTTTTCACGTGTTAAAACCCCTACAGGGAAACATCCACAGCCCTACCCAACGGGACCACTTGGAGAAGTGTATTAATGCAAAAGAAAAATATTACAGAGAGATTTTACAAGAGATTTTCTCACAATTGATCATAAAAAAATGACCCTCCATGCTCTTTAAATAGAGATCATGGACCAATAGGGTGTTAAGCCACAGATCAATGGCCGTTAAGATCGAGGAGAGTATGAACTGTTAGATCTCTCTATGTCAGGAACATATCATGACCGTCAGATTTCCTAACTACAAATTCTTAATAATGCATACTAAAGAAACACACTTTTACCTAATGACACATTAGACCAATTAGATATTAACTAACTCCTAAGTGTCTAAATATCCTAACATAATGTTCCACTCCAAGCTATTGTTGTTGAAGAATGATTCGAGCAGTGGGGGATAGATATAATCGGTGTGATCAAACCTCATTAATATAGAAAACATGGGTATATTCTCACTGCCACTGATTATTTTACAGGATGAAATTCGTTCCACTAATTAAGGTAAATGAAGAAGTGGTGATTTATTTTTTTGGAAAAACACATTATTACCAGGTTTGGAGTACCTACTACCCTTGTGTTTGACAATTCTATTTATTTCTCATCATTGAGATAAAATGAATTTTCTTTAGAAAAGGGAATCATTATGAAATATCTAGCTAAATATTACCCTCAAGGAAATGGCCTAGCTGAGTCTACTAATAAAAGATTGATGTGTATCGTAAACTGAGTTGTATTTGATCAATAAAGAAATTGACACAATTCTCTACCTAACACTCTATAAGCATATTGGGTCACTCAAAAATAATATATAGGTACATCCCCATACTTTTTGTTTATGAGAAGAAACATATTCTCCACATGAACATCTATCTCCCTTCGCTTTATCTCACTCAATAGTCCCGTGGGAGGGAATTCGCCACCATCCTAAAATGCATAAACACCTTCGTAAAAATAGTAAACGGTCGAACCAAAGCCAAAAAAAAGTCTGAGGCTCACCAGAAAACTATAAAATGATTTTTTTATACGAAAATTTCTTGTGAAAAGGACTTTCAGGTTGGTGAGGTAGTTCTCAAATGGGACAAGACACATGAGGACAAAGGGAAACACTCTAAGTTTCAACAATTATGGCTATGTCCTTTAACCTTTAAGGAAAATATTAGCTTAGGAACTTATAGACTGAAAAACCTTGAAGGGGATGTGGAACTCCTCATCGTTAACAGACATATTCTCAAGCACTACAACAACTTTCCTTTTAAGGAAACTCTCTTGTACATAAATAAAATATTCACCTCTACCATATTTTTTATTTTTTAGTTTCTTTGTTCTCTAGTTTTTTCATGTTTAATTCCCTTTTTGGATTTTCATTTTCATTTTTTTTTTGTTCTAGGTAAATTTCCCTTTTTCTCTCCCTCTCTCAAGTTTTTTTCCTAATATATCCCAGAACAATTGGTGTCATGAGTGTCATTTTATGGCACATTGGTACCAACAAATATGCACTTTGCTTCTAGACACAACTTTATCTATTCTCTTAATTATTACTATGCTTAAACCCATGTCAGATTCAAAATATAAACAAGGTTCAGTAACATATGCATTGTACATTCTTAAATTATTGCAAGAGTGAGATAGTGGTCATACCCAAAAGCAAGTTCTATGCTTGTTTGAAATTAACACAGTAAGACTAATTTTGGAGAGGCACTTGTAGTATTCAAGGCATGATGATTAGAGATATATCTCATCTACAATCAAGTTTGTAGATCTCACTTTCACAAGAGTCATCCCGCATGACTTTAAAGAAAATATGGATTCCCCCCATCCACCACTCTCTATAAATCAAAGGAAAATCATTTCATCAGGTAAAGGCTTGGGGAAAGGAATTCTATCTCATGTGGGACATGAAATTAATTCCTTTTAGGCTATGGACATTCGTTGGTAGTGGAGAAAGGCTTGTGACATTAGGGTAACTTCGTTGAGGCTATGGACGCTTGTTGGAAGATAAGAAACACCAGATAAATGTGTAATCAACTTTCATTCTCAGCATTCCTAATGCATCATTACCTTGCAACACCTCACCTTCCCCCCACAAGATGGTATAGTTTTAAAAGGATATTTTTCTGATCAACCAGCTCTGGGCATGGCCATAATATCTCTCTTTCCTTATTCAATTTTGTGTTATCACATTATATACTTTGAAATTTGTGGGACCTACTCACTCTCCCTCTTAGTTATGCACAATAAGTGTTTTTTCCTTCAAGTCTTGATGGTTAGATATGTATTGTAGAAATTCATGGTTTCACCTAGTGTGTCTCAAATTATTCTATGAGCACCAACAACTTCCCTTTTTCTTGTTTCATTTCTCGAAGAGTCAATTTTCCCCCAAACAACAAGACCCTCATTTTGAGTCTCACAAACCCCTTTCTCTTTTTACCCAAGTTAAGTTGTCCTTATGATGCATAATTCAACTCCTTCCATTTTCTACTTAGATTATTTTATCCTTCTTGGCTCATTGATCCTGGATATAAAAACAATTTAATATTTTCCTCATCGATATGACCAATATTGATGGGTTAGCGGTTTCTTCCCTGACACTAGAAAGTGTGCAAAACTTAGCATTTTTCAATTTATATTTTTTTGTATTAGCACCAATGAGGCTTTTATCACTGAAAACCCGATGTTAATCACACCATTTCCTTTGATACAAGTCATTTTGATGGATCCTTCTTATGTATCAATGTTAATAAGCTAATCTTCGTTGACATGCCAACACTCATCCAATCACTACCATAGATACATTGAAGTGACAATGCTTCAAATATCTCAAAAACAATGTTCCTTCATGTATCGACGATGTTAACACTTTCAACATCGATACATGACAGACACAACCATTAACAATTGTCTTATCATTTATGTCAACATCATTTACCCAAATCTTTTCAACACATTGGAGGCCACCAACTTTTCCATGCTGAAACATAAATCCTTCCACTGATAGTGAATGTACTTTTGTCACTGATGCATTAGGATTCCCACTCCTATTGTATCATTTGGCCTAGCACCAAAAATCATCAACATTATAAAATCCCACCGAGGATTTACATTTCTCCATTATTATATGAGAACACTCAAAGCCCATAAATGAATTTCCCTTAAGGTTTACAGAACCAACCTTAAATGTTCTTATTTCTCTTCTCTAATCTTTGAGTAGATCAAAATATCATCTATGAAAATAATCACAAACTTATCCAAATATTTCATTAACACATTGTTAATTAGACACATAAATGTTGTAGGTGCATTGGTTAGACCAAAGGGTACCACTACAAACGCATTGTGTGTGTACTTGGTACTAAAAGAAGTCTTATAAATGTCTTCATCCTTAATCCTAACTTGATGTTATCCTGAGCTTAGATCTATTTTTAAAAATATATTAGCCTCTCCAACTTGGTCAAACAGGTCATCAATATTGGGTAAAGGATACTTATTCTTTATTGTCATTTTGTTTAGTTTTCGATAGTCAATACACAACCTAAAATTTGCATCTTTCTTTTTAACAAACAAGACCGGTGCTCCCCATGGAGACACATTTGGTCTAATGCATTGTTTATCCAACATATCTGGAAGTTGCATCTTTAGTTCAATTAACTCAGGAACACTCATTTTGTAGGGTGCTTTAGTCACCGCTACTAATCTGGGTACTAGATCTATGGTAAAATCTATGTCCCTTATAGGAGGTAGTCCTAGAATTTCTTCCAGAAATATGTCTTTAAATTCGCGCAATATAGAATCGCCAGTCAATAGATTATCAACCATTTTATCTTGATTTTTGTTTATATGCACAACATAAATTTCACAACCCTTTCTTACATTTCTTTTCAACTTTAAAGAAAAAAATTACCTTACTGACACACCATGACATATTCCCTTAATGATTTTACTTTGTCCAAGTTCATCTAAAGAGTCAAAAGTTTTATTTCGACAGTTCATAATAGTTTTTGTTATAGCAAGATTTGCCCCAACATTGGTATCTTGCATAGAGGGCCTTTTTCCATTTTCCTATGCATACTTATCATCCCTTCTTGATGAATCCAGAGCCAAAAATACACATTTTTTCACATATACATTCCCTATCTTCTATATGACATGTGTATACACAGGCTACTCCACTACAGCCCACATACATCGGGATTTGTGCCAGAAAATACAAAATGAAGTCTGGTTTCCATGTCACGACAAGAGATCTTTGATCCTTGGCCTTCCATATATTGGAAACATTTTGACTTGGCCCTTCAGTTGCATTTTGAAGGCTATAAGAGCACAATTCCGAGCAATGGAAAAGAGGAGAAAGAATTCAACTTTGAGAGCAAAGTTCCTCTGGAGAAATTACTTCATATTGAGTCTGCATCCCTTTGTCCCTCAAGTCTGAACACAGTGTTAAACCCCTAAGCTCTTTCCCTATTGTTGAGAGAACATGATTGTCTCTCTCCTTTGAGGTTGCCTATGGTGGAGGATTGAAGTGGTGGAGCCCCAGTTGGAAGGAACTTCGTTCCTTGGTTTCAAACCGTGCCGACACGGAAGTCTGTAATGTTGTCACTTCTGTTGATCAATTATTAATAGAAATAATCCTTTCCCATCTTATCGGTATCATGCAAATATATGATTATTATCCATGGGAATGTTTGTAATGTTTATTAATGGATTATGTTATCTAATGTGCTAACCCCTTTATACTATCACCATGTACTTTCTATGCTTGTTTGTTAAGAACTTATTGCAAGTATAAAATTTTGGGTCGAAGCGCCCATCAGTGGAAAATCATTGAACATTGGATCAAGGTAGGCCTCTTTCTTTTATTACACATTAATTTATATAGAATACAATGGAACTGAGTTGGTTTCTGCAGTCATACCTGTCTGTTGTGGTTTACCCTCGGCCATAGAGTGTTTTTCCCTCGTAACAGAAATGGAGACTCCACTGGGGAGAGATCTTCCTTCTAAGGGTTGAAATATTTTTTCTTTTTGCATTGCTCTTTTTCCTTTGTGTTTCTTGTCGTATCACTACTTGGCATATTTTGTTCACTCTGAGTTTGAGCCTTCATCCTTTTTTTCCTTGCCTAGCCTTGTTTTAAAGCCTGTATGCTCCTTTTTCTTTGACAGTCGTGCTACCTTTATGAAAGATGTGTATATACATATTATTCTCCTGAACAGTCATGTATACCACTTTCCCTTGCTTATTTGCTTGGTTTAGTGACAGTTGGGTGCAATTTGATGTTTTTTGAGCCTTCTAAGGTCTTTGTTGTGCCTGTTGAGCTTCTCTAGGTTGACAAGAAACCTGTTTGGAGTTGAATTTTTGGGTGTAGTATTTCTTTTTGTTTTTCATTTTTTGGTTTTTCCTTGAACCCTGGGCTATTTGCTTGGCTACCTGGTATTCTGCTTGAGTTATTTTGTTTATACATAGCAGAATTTTTATATCAAGTTGTTTTTCAGTCCATGCATTTTTTCTTTAATATATTGAAAATACAAAACATATGCATTTTGCATTGGTTAGCATTTTCATCTTTGAACCTTTATCATTAGCTTAGTACATTTAGCGAAAGATTGCATTTTATTTCTGAATTGCAGAGTTGAAATTGAAAATTGCATTGTTTTTATTAGCATATCATTCATTCAAAAGTTAAAGATAGACTTTGCATTATATTCATATTTATATTCTTGTAGAGTCATAACATCACGAGTTTCACTTCCATACCCTTTTGAGTAATCACGGCCAGTAAAATTTACGCTTTAAAATAAAATCGATTAGTCACGATTTTATTTTTAGGGTGCACAAACTAGTCTAGGATTTAGTGCCTTGGAATATGATTTTGTGAGTAGACTTCTCTGAGGAAATTAAATCAACATATGTGTCTGAGATAGGGATTTGAGAAGTCCATTGTATAATTGGTAAGATCAAGAGGCTTTTCTCACACTAGAGTTAATCACGAGGTCGCGCGAAGTTGGGTGAAGGGATAACCCCTGGATACTCACCTGGCGTCAGAGATATTTCTGTGGATTTATTCGGATTTGGGATCTTGCTAGTACCCATACCTCTATGAGAGGCAGTGATTTCAAGGCTGCGGGCTTTGCTACCCTACCCATACAGTGATCTGGACTTACGACTTCTCACCTGTGCATCGTCTATACAGTGGTTTATTAGTTTCTTGACTTAGGTATCTCATAGGTTACTTGTAGAGGTTATTCTGCTTCTACCTTGGGTCAGATAGAGGTCAGAAAACACACAGCCTTTATGGAGGATTACCTCTCCGAGGGGATCTGACCAACTAGTTGTTAAGCCCATGAGGCCCCCTATAACTGATTTTGTTACCTCCAAACTTTAGCGAGGAGTCTCAGGTCCCTCTTGGATGAGACATACCTTCTTGAGCAAGGGAGGCCACTCAACCACTTTAGCCCATTTGAATGCATATTGGTCGTTGTACTTTTTGGTATGCTCTTTGACTACTAGTTTTCCTTAGGATATATTTTTATTTTGTAGAGTCATAAGTCGTCGTGGTGTTGGACTAGCTTCTCAACTGGTCCCGTCGGTTTCTACAGTTACCACCTCATTTTGGGTTCTTTCCTTCTAAAAGGAGTAGAGTTTCTAAAAGTGGTACACACACATCCACTTTTCAGACTTGTGGTTCCACAAGGATGAGTACTGAGTCTCGTCTTCATAACACTAGGAGTTCTTCGACTCCCATACCCACTATAGTTAATGGCACCGCTTCAACTCCTGCAGATGCTACGATTGCAGTGTCGAAGGCTTATACCAGTACTATGGCTCAACCTGTAATTAATGCTTTATCTCTTTCCTCGAACCCTTTTGGGGGTTTCGGTCACTCATGGGGTTACAATGTTCAGTCCATCCCTATGGCTTCTAGTCCATTTTCTTATGGTATGCCTAACTTCACTTTGCAGTTTTCGACTACCATCCCAACTGCTGGCCCTAACACTAGACTTAGACTTGGGGGAACTACACCTACTTACACTCGTTTTCTATTTGGTGGTTCTCATATCCCCCAAACGAATCCTAATTTAGGAAGTGTCCTTTTTCTTAATCCCATGTCTAATCCTTCTATAGCTGGGTGGAACAACTCAGCTGGAGGATAAGTTTCTCCTTATATCCTTACCTCTTTGGTGTCGATTCCAACCAATACCTTTGGCATGATGAATCCACTCCAATCCTCTAGGTTCCCACTTGGAGGAGGTCAGTATTACACTTTGGACAACCCCCAACTCGGATCTAATCCGGTTGGGGGCAATTTTCACAACCCCTATCCTAGACTTAATCCGACCGAGGCAATTTTCATGATCCTTATCATAACATTCCTATTGGAATGATGCCCAACCCATTGTATATGAATCATCTTGGAGGAGGGCCTTATAATTTCGGATAGGGTTTTGGTTCTAACCATAATACTGGATGGAATGTAGTTCCCAACACACAATCTGTCATGGGAGGGTGGGGCGAGATGTCACAACCCCACCTCCCCTTTCTAGCCATGCTTAATCTCCCAGACTTGTCTAAGTTAATGAATGACCCAGTGATTTATGATCCCACATGGTCCCCTGTCCCTACCAAACTTCCATAAGAGATTCCAAATCTTGAAGGTAAGAATGGAGAGGACCCTGGTGATCATGTCACTACTTTTCACCTTTGGTGCTCATCAAATTCTCTAAACCATGATTCTATTAGATTATGATTGGTTCAACGCACTCTCATTGGAGTTGCATCACAATGGTATATTAAGCTACCTAAGGGGACATATGGGTCATTCCATCTGTTGGTTCTATCCTTTCTCAACCACCTTCAATTTCCCATCCGTTATGATGTTGGCCTCAAACTTTTGTCGACTTTACGCTAGGACACCACCACTCACATCTCGAACCATATCCAGGAATGACATAGATGGATATCGTTGATTAATACTCCTATACCCTCGACCTTTCTCCTAGAATGGTTCCTAAATTCTTTGCATGCTCCCATATCGAAGGACATTTCTACTTCCGGGGTCTTCAACGAGGAAGAAGCTATATTTAGATCCCAACAACTAGATTTGATATATGCTCAGACTGGGATGTTATACCACCTTATTCCAAATGCACCATAGCCAAATCATGATCCTAGATAGAATATCGGACCTCATGCCGATGGAATTGTAGGGTCCGCCAATGTAAAGTCCACTGAATCGACAACGAAGTATGCCAGAGGACTAGCTTCGTTTGCATCCTCCAAACCCACCCAATCGATGGATGTACATTCCGTGCAATCATCGAAGAATCCAAATGGTGACCAGCAACCAAATAGGAATAAAAGGAAAGGTCGAAACAATCATAAGGGTGGGAAGAATAATAACAAATCCAATGACAAGGATAATAATGGAAAGAAGAATGATAATGGTGGAGAGGGAAAGAAAGAGAAACGTAAGGTGAAGTTTCCTTCTAAAATTTGTACTGATGACCACCTTCCAAATTTATGCCCCAAAATCACAGAGGCTTTGAGGCTTTTAAATCTACTGCCCATTGTTCTAACGAATCCATTCCCTCACAACCAACACTTAGCCTCGAGCTCTTCGAACGCCCGAAATGCGCCCAGTGGAAGTCAAAACCAACCATCGCAAGATGGAGACTCTGTTGGTATCATTATGGTCGACGTGAAAATAGATATAGCCACCCTCTCTCAAGATTATATCTCTTCAAAAACTAGTACCAGTCTAGAAGCTCCTCCTCCCCCTCCGGAGAAAAACTTACATATTGAGAAACTAGAGCCACCACCTCATATTCCGAAAAGATTACTTAAGCGCTCTACCCACAAACCTAATGCTAGAGATGCCCAAAACTACTCTATTATTGAGGATCTCGGCCAAATCCCTTGTGAAATGTCGGATTTGGAGGCACTCTAGATGTGTCCATCACAGAGGAATTCCTTACTCTCTGCCTTAGGAGCTCTAGAACCTAGTGGCTCAAAAGTTATCAAGTTTGACATCACGGATGTGAAACCTCACTTACCATACCATGTGGCTTTCCAAATCCACGTGGATTATTCCAAGTATACTATCAAACAAGCAGTCGTTGATGAAGGTGCTGCCACCTGCGTGATGTCCATAGTTTGTTGGAAATCTCTCAGTTCTCTGATCCTTTCCAGGTTGTCGAACATGTTGACTACATTTCACAGTCATTCCTTCCGCCCTGATGATATTCTCCCTGCCTTTACGATCGAGTTAGGAGGGAAGACGGTAGAGGTGGAGGTAGAGATAGTTGATGCACCTCTCAATTATAACCTGTTACTAGGTCACAATTGGACCTATGCTATGGTCAATGTCGTATCATCCATCTTCCGTACACTTTATTTTCCTCATCAAGGGGAGATCATGACTATCGACCAGTTATCCTTTGCGTACTCTAGTCCTAATGCATCTATTGGACCATCGATCCCTGTGATCGACAATTCTCAGCCAACAACTAAGAATATCGGTGTCATAATGTAATATTCCCTCATGGGTACCTTTGAATTCTCACCATCAATTCACCACGTTTACGCTATATCTAGGAGGTCCATTCCTTTCTGCACTTCCTATCTTAGTGATCCATGGACCCTACCTTCTCTGAATTCGTCAAGTGAAGGTCAATTTCATGTTGGCATGGCTATACCACTATCGACAACGGAGATTGCGTATCAAGATGTTCTTGACTCTTTCGTCGATCCCGATCCTATTACCTTGCAGACGGATGAGGAGGATGTTGTTCTTAGGCCTGTATGGTCCACCTTGTTATCTTTTTCACAAGATTTCTTAGATGGGACTTTTCCCTCGGATGAAGCCATCCTCGAAGCCATGAATGGTTCCAAGATACCTTGGGATGAAATGCATCATAGATCTCATTTTCTCCCAAGTCTTTAAAGAATCAAGAAAGATGACTTTTGGTCTACCTTGAGTGAGATAGTCGGTCACTCCATAGTTCCACTTGATACGCATGACGTTTATACTGAAGGAAATAAAGCTAGTACTTATCCTACCATCTCGATCGATATCTCTCGTACCCCTGGCAAGATTGAGAATGTAAATATAGGTGTTGATTGTTCGCTAGAAGAAATTTTGATTTACACCGAAATCTTCAAAGAATTTTGAGATGTATTCTCTTGGTCATATGAAGAGATGCCAGGGATCAACCCTCGTATTATCGAACATGAGATTATAACTTACTTAAACACTAAACCTATTCGAAAACATCTTAGAGTTGTAAATCCCAGGAATGCTCGTGCTATTAAGGCAGAGGTGGAGAAGCTACTTAACGATGGCTTCATCTACCCGGTTCCCTTGACCGAATGGGTATCCAACACCATTCCTGTGAATAAAAAGCAAGGAACCATCTGTGTGTGTATGGAATTTCGCGACCTGAACAAGGATTTCCCTAAAGATAACTTCCCCATGCCTTTCATTGATCATATTCTCGATGAGTGTGTGAGAAGCGAGATATTTTATTTTATGGACAGATTTGCAGGCTATAACCAAATCCATATCAAATATGAGGACCAACACAAGATGACATTTATATGTCCTTGGGGTACTTTTGCATACCGGAAAATGCCTTTCAGCCTCAAAAACATCGGAGAAAACTTCCATCATGCCATGAATTTCACTTTTCATGATCTCAAGCACGTAGTCGAAGCCTACCTTGATGATATTGCTTCTCACTCTTGCAAGAGAGTGGATCATGTTATACACCTTCGGCTAGTTTTTGAAATATTTTGTTACTATAGAATCCGATTAAACCCTCATAAATAAATCTTTTGCATTAATTATGCCCATCTCTTAGGATTTTTAGTTTCTGAGACCGGGATCATGGTATATACTCTTAAGGTTGAGGCAATACTTCAGTTTCCTCTCCTGTGCACGATTAGAGAACTTCAAGGTTTACAAGGGAAAGCTAACTTTCTACATCAGTTCATAGTGAATTACACCAATATCACTAAGGGTTTCATGCACCTCTTGAAGAAGGACACACCTTTTATCTGGGATGAGTGAGCCCAGGTGTCTTTTGACGCTTTGAAGAAAGCCTTGGTATCGGCCCCTTTGTTGAAATCCCCTGATTACAGTAGAGATTACTTGTTGTATATTGTCACTTCTGCAGAGATGATTGGTATGGCTCTATTTCAGGAGGATTATGAGCTCCATGAGCACATCATCCACTCTCTTATTTGAAATCTATTCGGTCCTGAGCTTAATTACTCTCACGTTGAAAAGCTAGCTTTGGTTGTCGTTCACGCAGTCCAACGTTTACGTCACTATATAGTTTTTTGCAAGACTACAATGGTTGTTGATGTCAATCCATTTCAATACATCCTTACCAGGCGTATCATAGGGGGGAAATATAATAAATGGATTGTCATCTTACAAGAATTCGATCTCGACTTTGCTTCGGCCAAGTCCAAGAAATCGCTAGTTTTTGCAGATTTAATATCCAATTTTCCATGATTATATGAGGATGTTATCCATGTTTATTCATTTGCGGAAAAACACATTTTCCTTGTCTCGTTGTCCGACCCATGGTATGGAGACATTGTTTTATATCTTCAAATCTTGAATTTCACTCAGCATCTCTCGCGAGATGATTGACGACGTGTTAGATACCAAGCCAAAAAGTATACCGTCATAGGCAACACTTTGTATCACCGAGGAGTATATAATATCTTGCGTCATTGCTTAATTCACGAGGAAGCTGAGTCAGTCCTAAACGATTTCCACAAAGGGGCCTGTGCTGGTTATTTTTGGCCTACTATATTTAAAGAATATATCGAAGCAGTTAATAAGTGTCACCCCTACTAGGTCTTCATTCGAAAAAATTGCTCACATCCAGCCCCTCTTCACCCAGTCATTATCGTCGGTCCCTTCACCAAGTGGGGGGTATATTTCGCTGATTGCAACCCAACTTAGGCTGGGGGGCATCAACACATTATCATGGCCGTCAACTACTTTACTAAGTGGGTTGTGGCCATGCATACCATAAAATTTGATGGGAAGACTGCAACCTTCTTCGTGTTCAACCAAATTATCACCCAGTTCGGTATCCTGAGTGAGATTGTCACTGATCATGGCAGTCACTTTAAAAATGAAATGATTGTAGAACTAGCATCTAAGTTGGGTTTTAGACACAGTCATTCATCCCCTGATTACCCCCAGGAAAATGGGCAAGTAGAGGCCATAAACAAGTCTCTCAAGACCATTTTGTAAAAAAATATCAATTGGAGTAATTCCAATTGGCACATCATGTTATATCCCACGCTTTGGGCATACCGAACCTCGGTTAAGACTGCCACTGGGTTTTCCCTTTTTCAGTTAGTGCACGGTGTGGAGTTGATCCTTCATGTTGAATGCAAAATCCCTTCTCTCAATTTGGCAATCGATCTCCTACCCGACACTTCAGACTTAGAGTGACGCCTTGTGCACCTAGAGAGTCTTGACGAGAAGCGTCGAGATGCCTTTATGGCTATCGAGGCAAATAAGAAATGTGTCAAGGTTCAGTATGACAAATTTGTCTGTCCCCAGTTGTATGTTGAGGGTGACTTGGTCCTCTTGTATGACCAAGCCAAAGAACCTCTAGGGGCAGGAAAATTTAAACCCATGTGGCACGATCCTTACATTGTGCGACGTGTTCTAGAAGAAGGATCCTACGAGTTAAAATATTATGAAGGGAATAAATTGGTCAAGCCCAGAAATGGACTCTACTTGAAAAGGTACTATGCTTGAGCCCTAGGATTGGGAGGAACTCTTTGTATACTAATGTAAATTTAGTGTATATACGTCTCTTTCTCCCTTTTTCCTCTGTCTTTCTCTTGCTTATTGAGTTTTCCCTTTGTGGGTAGATGTCAATGGAGTCTTTGTTCTACCTAGGATTTGCAGATGGAGCCAATCGTCATACACATAACTTAGCTTCCGTTGCTTGGGTGGTTTACTCACTCGATGGTATGTTGGTGTCTTCAGGTGGCGTATGCCTAGGGCCATCCACGAATAACGTGGCCTAATATAGCACCGTCCTAGAACTTTTGTGTAATTCTAGCTCGCATGGTATTCACTCTTTAGATGTTCACCTAGATTCCTAGTTAGTAGTATGTCGGTTGAATGGTCGTTACCGTGTGCATGATCCCACTTTACTTCGTCGATTCCTACGGGTACATATTTTAGAATGACAATTTGATTTTATTACATATTATCACATTCCTAGGAATTCTAATCATGTATCCAATGCCTATGCTAATTACGTTTTAGATTGGAATTTGTCACATTAATAAAGAAAAGAAAACCATTAAATCAATGTACACATTGCAAGATATAATTAAAGCCGAAGATCCCTTTTTATATATTTCAAAATATGGTGCTTATATTACAAAATTACGGCTAAAACCCTCAATACACATATACAGTCGGTATACATATCCCATGACATATACGCATGTGGTGTAGGATGTGTGTCATGGTAGTAAACCGCGGCGTTTGCGAGACGCCAGAAGAGTCATACTCATGCTCTAGGTACACCAACCACCTGTCACTGCATGGCTTCAAGTAGATCCTCTACCTGAACCATAGGAATCCTTTGTGTCAAACGAGACATGTTTCCCAGCATGTTTTGTAGGACTCTCTCCACTTCTCCTCCTGTCACCTCATCTCCCCGGTTCCTCCATCTATGTCGTAGGAATCCCTCCAGCCGTCGTGGACCCATGTCTACAATTACACAAGTGTCTAGTTAATACTCAAACACCATCCAAAAATATTTTTTTGTTCTTTAAATACAAAAATTAAAAAAAAATGAAATATTTAAAAATGTGTTACCTATGTCATCATAGGCGGCCCCTGGTGGAAGTGGCATATCAGGATCCCCTCTGAAATCGATCCCCACATAGGGATAGTTGTCCAGAGAAATGACTTGTCGCCGCCACTAGAAGAAAAATCATCATTGTAGGGCATTGATACCCTACCTCCCCCCCGCTGTCTCATGACCTTGATCCACCGCTCCATGGATGGATCATGAGGTCCTCTAGGAAGGATATCCACTCTAGGTCCCAAAACTGGAACCCACCCAAAAAAGAAACTACAAAGAATAGAGGGAAACTTGAAGTTTCTCTTACTTCGTTGTTTTCACTCTATCAATTGACCTTTCATATTGGTCAGTAGTGAGGTACACCAATCATAGACAATGGGTCTAGCACACTCTACTACGTAAAACATAAGAAGTATCGATGCTTGATGAAACAAGGCCAAACCTATGATATTAGTAAGCACGAGCACAATGATCTTCAAATTGAGGTTACTTATTGCCGAGATGGGGACTTGGTTTCCCACCTTGGGAGTCCCTGCTACACAGTGGGCATTGATATACTCCTCGATATTCATCCCACTCCCTACTCCACGTGACTTGAGGTTCACAACCTCCCCTTGGCGTGATAGACCAATCAATAATTATATGTCCTCTACTTCGATCCACAATGGTTGTCCATCAAGGATAAAGCTCTCGCTATCAGGGTCCCAGTAACCCACCAACATCTCCAACAACCTCACTTGGGACCTCATTCCTTTGAGAGCCCAAAATTTATACAAGCCACATCTTTTTAGAGCCACTTGAGCCACCGGATCTCAATCCACAACTGCATCTACCTCGTCATGATCTCGCTCTCTCCATTACAAAGCCATCCTGTAAAAAACAAATCAAATTTTTGAGTTAGAATCCCTCTTTTGGCCATTTGCGTACCTATGCACGACCTTCTTTTCACATAGTCACATGTAGGGATTAATACATGCTCCCAGTGGTTCACACAAGGGCGTATACCTCATCATACATGCGACCTTAACAAAGGCGACCCGTGTACACCGAAAATCCTAATTTACGCCCTCAAAAACTAAAAAATGGAAACCTAATTCAAAAATTTAATCCACTAAATTTGAAGAGAATGAGATGAGGAGTTACCTAATCCAAACAGTTCGTGTTTTCGTTATCTGATGATCCTGCAATTGTCGTTTGAATCTTGGAGGTATTTTGGTCCAAATTGCATTATTTGGGTAAAAATCAAAATGGTACAGTATTTTTTTATTTTATTACTATTTATAAGATATTTTTACCGACTTTATATAGTTTCATGCTATTTTTTAACCTAATGGACTAATTCAAAAGTGGTTTTGAGCTAGTTTGTTGTAGTTTTGACTCAGTTTTCTTGCAGATTTCAACGTCGTGATTGGTCGCTCGTCACCTCGGGCAGGTATTTTCATAACCTAGCATATAGGATAGGTATCCACTCCATCATGCATTTTTGCACTATCCTTCGACTACATTTTTTTACGCCTTAGGAATGAACCCATTTTTTGCGACACATAACCTCCGTTCTACTATAAATAGTGTCGCTAATAAATGGTAGAGACCGACCAAACATGGGCACCCTAGTTAGATCCTCTTTGTCATTTGGTACCCATGCCAAGTTTTTCCTTAGGACCGAGATTCCATTATAATTCAACACATGAACTTATGATGAGCCTCATTTCTCATTCATGCACATGTGGCCTTATTCCCCGCAGACTCCAAAAAATGAGTCTTAGTTAAGCTCTTTTCCGACTTGTCTAAAAACCAAAAATATTGTCGAGTGATTTGTCCCTTTCACACTTGTTAAACTGGATTTGAAAGGTCATGAGTCTTAGTTAAGCTCTTTTCCGACTCGTTATCAAAAATAGAAAATATTACTGAGTGAACTTGTCTTCTTCACACTTGTAGATTGGATTTGAAAAGACGTCTATTTGACACAAGTTTACCCCTTTTTCACACCAAGTAGACTACAAGACATAAAAAAGGATATTTTTTGGTGTTAAGTTGTTACTGCATCTCATGCCCTCGCTTGCAGTATTGAGCCTTTAGCTGGTTCTCGCTTTGCGTTTAAACCATTCCCTAAGCTGTTTTTCCTCCTCAACCAAGAAGAGCCTTGTTTATATCCTTCACAATTTGACACCCTATACCCTGGAGGAAACATCACCCCAAGTGTCCATCTACCGCATCCATTTCCTTGCATTAAGCATAGGTACGTTCCACTGCTGGAACTAGTTTTTCTTACTTGCGACACTCATTTCCTCTTCTGTATCATAGCATTCATTTGTTATGAAAAAAAAAAAAAGATGGGCGGGAAGGGAGTATTATATTATAATTGGCATCAGTTGTGCCGCCTTTGAACAGAGCACAAAATTATCGAGTCCTTGTGTCATCATAATTTTGGGTTTAGCATGGACTTAGGAAGTTGATCTCGTTACAGAGTTTTCTCTACCCATTGGTTACTCTTCCAGTCCCTATGGCGAACATTATTGATGCCTCCTGCATCTAATAGTCACATCATTGAGTATATGATGCCAGAGTCTACCATATGTCTCATGCTCTTGTTCAAAGGAAGTCTATCAACATATGTCGGCCACTCCTCAGAAATATTGACTTTGCATGTTGGCCATACCTTCAGTTTGTCTCAGAATCACATGATACTATGGTCTTATCATGCACCCTGGTCCTACTTTCATCATCGATAGGTCACCTTGAACCCAACAGTCGACATTTCATCATTGTTCACTGACTGGGTGGTTTCCCTTGTGTTCGACGGTAATACATTTATTCACACTTTGGGATTTGTGCAATCTCTTGGATGCCATTATCCTTATTGGTGGTTTCCTCGCCTTTGTTAGTAGTTTTCATCATTGGCTGCTACTCATAGGGTCTTTTTCATATACCACTTGCATTTGCTACACACGAAATATGCACAAGGTCGTTGGTTCGTGAACATGTTCTTCGTCCGATCTCCACCAAATCATGAAGCTCCTTCTTTGTTCCTCGTACTGATTGATGAGAGATTTCTTAATGCTCTCCTTTCAGTGGGTCTCTTTCCATCGAATTCAACTCATTTATACTAGATATGGGACCTAGCATTTTATGAGTACCTTGAGGCTTACAGTCATTAGTGGTAGGCTCTCTCGCCATTAACAGATGGGAATACATCAATGTCTCCTGATCAATGGATTTCTCAAGTGTTTGACACCAAATCCTTTATTCACACTTGTAGGAATTTACTTGGGGCCTTGATACCTACTTTCATTATTGGTAGGTTGTCTCGCGTTTGTTAACGGTATACCTCAATGACCGATAATCAAACGATGTCTCATTATGTTCGACCTCAACTCCTTTATTCACATGATGTAGACTTGCACCCTTGTAGGATAGTGTAGAAGACTTGAAGACATCAACACGTGGCTGCAACTTTTCTGAGTTGTTTCTTCCCTTTCATTGGTCCAACACCTATTTGAATTCAATGATCATGGGAGATCAGATTGTAATCCATGTTATACAAATGTCTTCATATTGATTTTGAGACTGGTTTCACTGGGCCGTTTTCATAACTGTGATATCCTTTGGCATATAACCGCATTTGTATTTTCCTATTCATGGGCACAGACACTTGGTTGTTATATTTTCCACATGGATTTGCATTGTATTCTTGGAAAGCATGTATGCAAAGTCAATACAGAATGTAATGAGAAATCAAGTTCATCCAGATGGTTATCTACCACTCCACTCCCGGTTTATTTATAATGTATTTCGACCATCACAGATACTCCTCTGATCTCACACATTAGGGGGAATATGTTATAGAAATATTTTCCCCACCATTTCTATCTTGCACAGAGGGCCCTTTTCCATTTCCCTATGCAGACTTATCATCCCTTCTTGGTGAATCTAGAGCCAAAAATACATATTTTTTTACATATGCACGCCCTATCTTCTATACAACATGCATATATGCAGGCTGCTCCACTACAACCCACATACATCAAAATTTGTGCCATAAAATACAAAATGAAGTTAGGTTTCCATGTCACGATAAGAGATCTCTGATCCTTGGCCTTCCATATACTGGAAAGGTTCCGACTTGGCCCTTTAGTTTCATTTTGAAGGCTATAAGTGCACAATTCCAAGTTATGGAAAAGAGGAGAAAGCATTCAACTTTGAGAGCAAAGTTACTCTTGAGAAATTACTTCATATTGAGTCTGCATCCCTTTGTCCCTCAAGTATGAACACAATGTTCACCCCCCAAGATCTTTCCCTATTGTTGAGAGAACCTCATTGTCTCTCTCCTTTGAGCTTGCCTTTGGTGGAGGATTGAAGTGGTGGAGGCCCAGTTGGAAGGAACTTGGTTCCTTGGTTTCGAACCTTGTCGACACAGAAGTATGTAATGTTGTCACTTATGCTGATCAATTATTAATAGAAATACTCCTTTCCCGTCCTATTGGTATCATGCAAATATATGATTATTATCCATGGGCATGTTTGTAATGTTTATTAAGGGATTACGTTATCATATGTGTTAACCCCTTTATACTATCACCATGTACTTGCTATGTTTGTTTGTTAAGAACTTATTGCAAGTATAAAGCTTTGGGTCGAAGTGCCCAATGGTGGAACATCATCAAACGTTGGATCAAGGTAGGCCTCTTTCTTATCCTGCACATTAGTTTATATAGCATACAATGGAATTAAGTTGGTTTCTGTAGTCATACCTGTCTATTATGGTTTACCCTTGGCCATAAAGAGTTTCCCTCGTAACAACTGTATGTTTTTCAATCCAATCCATGCCTATGAGTAAATCATAGGATCCCAAAGGTAATACATCTAAGTCTACTTTAGTTTTCATGGCGTCCATAGTTACTATACATTACTTGGCCAGTTCTACAACCTTGTGTTTTGTACCAGTAGCTAAATGTACTAACCAAGATTTATTGTGCTTAAGTTTATATAGTTTACAATATTCTACTATTGTAGGGGAAACATAACTTAAACTTGCACGCGGTTCAATTAAAATACATACAAATTTTTTATTGATCATACCATCAATTTCTACCACGACATATTTGTGATTATCTTGTCGATTCTCGAAGGCTTCATTAATATTATGATTACAATAAGACATGTCATTAAATATTTTTGGTTGTGGATCTTGGTTATCTTTTAGATTCAGATGTCTTTGTTTTCAGACATGTTTATACCCGATGAAGACTTTACACCCCAGAAAAATGTAAACTCTTCCACGTGGGGAAGTGTAGAGGGGGGTTACCCCCTCTGTGGGGTCCAAGGAGGCTATCCCCCTGGCTGGGGAGTCTGGGAGAAAGCAGGCCCCTGGCGGGGGTTCAGGGGCGAAGCCCCCAAAGGAAAAAATACCTTGTAAGAGTATATTGTAATTTCATTGTAAATATGGATTGTTCATTATAAGGTCATAGATATAACGGTAGAAATTATGTTAGTTTTTTTTTACCTAGAAGGAATCCCTCTTTTATGAGTGAAATGTATTATGGCTAAGGATGATAGTGAATATTGTATTCTGAGATAGGAGACTGTGAAAACAAAGAGGAAGTTATAGTGGGTTCATTGTAGGTTGCATCCCTTCATTTGTTGGATAATAATCAAGCAAGGACCTGGCAATTTCTCTGGTGGATGTAGCCCACATTGTGTGAACCACGTATATCTGTGTCTCTATTGTATTGTTTATCTTCTATATTTTATTTCCGCATTTGTTTAATTGCTCCACGATCCTGTTTTTCTAACAACTGGTATCAGAGGGAAAGGTAACTCGCAGGAAAAGAGGTTTCTTGGCTCAAGTGGGAGCAATGTCGGAAGATGGAAAATTTAGGGTCGAAAAATTTAACGGCCAAAACTACCATTTATGGAATATGTAGATGGAATATTATTTATATCAAAAGGATCTATTCCTACCATTGGGAGGAATAGCAAAGAAGTCGATGGCTATGAAGGATGAAGAATGGGAGTTTCTTGACAGAAAGGCTCTAGGAATGATACAACTGAGCATGACAGCGTCAGTGGATTTCAATATTTCGAAAGAAAAGACAATGAAGGGTTTGATGGACGCATTGGCTAAATTGTATGAAAAACCCTCGGCATCCAATAAGGATTTCTAATGAAGATACTATTTTATACGAAGATGTCAGAAGGTGGGTCTATTGCAGATCATTTAAATGAATTTAATACAGTTACTAATCAACTAAGTTATGTAAAAGTGGACTTTGATGATGAGGTCAGGGCTCTTCTAATATTGTTCTCATTGCCAGAAACATGGAATGGCTTGGTCATGACTGTAAGTAACTTTTTTTCTGGTTCAAATACTTTAAAATTTGATGATGTTGTTGGTGTTATCATTAGTGAGGAAATGTGATGGAAAATGACAAGTGAGACATCAGGTAATGCATTGAACATGGAGAACAGGGGAAGATAAAAGGATAGAGGAAAGGGCTCAGGAAATCGTGGGAATTATAGGAAGGAAAGATCCAAATCCAAACTTGGAAAGATAGAGTGGTGGAATTGTGGGAAGAAAGGACATATGAAGAAAGACTACAGAGCTCCAAAGAACCAAAGAGATGGACAACACGAGAGAAATCAAGAAGCAAATATAAAAGGTGATGTGTTACAATATGCTTTGACGCACATAGGACTGACCGAAGCTATAAAGTGGGAGATCAGGTTTTCATTTGTATCAGGCCTAATAAGAGTACCATTCGGTTCGGGAAGGGGAAAAAGTTGTCACCTCGATTTATAGGACCATTCAAAATCCAAGAGAAAATTGGACCCGTTGTCTATCGTCTCGTACTGCCACCCCACTTACATAAAACTCATAAT
>SNQJ01S0040713.1:73667-90682 GCA_010110895.2 Picea sitchensis | reverse complement strand
ATGCTTTGGTGAATCTAGGCACTCCAAAACAACTCAAACTTATCAACGTAGGAACTTTTTATTTGAAGAAAGAGAAACATACCTTCACAAAGTTGTTCAAGATGTATTGGGATGTATGGCATGGACCTACAAAAATATGAAAAACTATGACACTCGCATCATTCAAGGCATCATTACCATCAAATAGGGTGTCAAACATTTTTCACAAAAACTAAAAAATATTCATCCCACTATTGAGTCACTAATCCAAAAGGATCTAAAAAAGTTATTAGATGCCAAATATGGTACTTGTTATAAAGAAGTCAAGGGATATTAGGCTATGTATAGATTTTGGAAATCTAAACCGAGCCTATGACAAATATAAATACCATTTTCCCCCTATGGAACAGATGCTCCATCTCGTCTTTATTTATCAAATGATTTCTCTTATATATGGGTTTTCTGGATATAATGAGGTTCTCGTAGCATAACCTGACTGACTGAAGACCACTTTCAGAACCAAGTGGTGAATGTTCACATATATAAGGATGACCTTTGGCTTGATTGATGTAGGTGAAAATTTACAAATGTAAATGGACATAGTGTTTAAAGGTATGATTGGTCAGAGTGTGGTGATCTACCTTGACGATGTTACGATGTATTCCAAGAAGAGAGTTGATCACCTCGACCACGTGAAATATATATTTTAAAGATGTAGTAAGTATGGCATCTCTCTGAATCCTAAGAATACCATCTTCACTATTTTAGAAGGAAACATATTGGGGAACATTGTTTCTAAGGATGGGGTTTATGCACTAAATCCATCAGGAAGATCCCATCTGTCAAGAAGGAATATTTTGAGAAACTTGATACTTCTATAACATCTTCCCCTACACTTCATAGTCTAGACTTCTCCAAAGACATATTGTTGTACAAATTTGCTTTGAATCATTCTCTTGCAGGGATCCTCACCCAAAAGGATTAAAAACGGAATGAATTCCCCATATCATTCATGAGCATGGGGCTTCAAGGTGATGAAACAAAATATCCATCAATGGATAAGAAAGACTCTTCTATCTACAAAGACATCAAATAATTCAGGCATTACATACAAAAGAATCACATCAAGATGATTGTCCCTCACTTAACAATTAGATCTATCTTTGTACAGAAGGAATTGGGTGAAAGGAAAGGAAGCTAGATGAATGTTTTGAAATAATATGAATTGGAATTTAAGCAAGAAATTGTAGTCAAAGGTCAATGAATTTGTAGTAAGAAAATGAGGCGATGGATTTCGAAGACTAGAAGGAAGAAAGATGGAAAGGAGAACCAATATTGTATGCACAACAACTTCCTTACGTGAAAACACTAGAGAATTCATGGTACAATGACCTCAAGAAGTATCTTCAGCATGACATTTCCCCCTAACACCTCAATGCTTAGCAGAAAATTCCACTGATAGTAAAATATTTGCAATATCAAATAGTCCATGGTATTCCTTTTAGAAGGAATTGTGATGAAGTTATCCTTCGATGCCTCGAGAAATAATATTTTGACCAATTCCTCAAGGAACTTGACAATGGACCAACTAGAGGACATTTCGTAGTAGAAACCATAGCTCACAATATCCTATAATATATGCAATATTTCCCTATGATGTTTAAAGAGGCTCATTGTTACGCTCGAACTTGCAACATTTGCCAAAAATCAGCTGGAAGAGAAAGTAGGTCTAATGTGTTCGAAAACACAGGTATTCCAATAGAGGACAAACACCTTCAGTAACCACTCACATAACCAGATCAAAGGTCAACACAACGATGTGTTCACGTGGTAAAACCACTACGGGGAAACATCCACAAGCCTAGCCAACACGACCACTTGGAGTAGTTTATCAATGAAAAATAAAAATATTACAGAGATATTTTACAAGAGAGTTTATCACAATCGATCATTGGAAAATGACCCTTCATGCTCTTTAAATAAAGATCATGGACCAATCAGGTGTAAATCCACGGATCAATGTGATCCAGATGATTTTCGGAACGAAATGAGAGCAGAGATATAATAAATAAATGTACAAAGATATCTCAGATATCAAATATAATAAAATAAATGTATGAGAGATGAAACTATAAACACATAGATAGAATAGTACACAATTTTCTATTAATGAGCGAAAATGTACAAAGACTGTAAAAATACAGAGTGAAAGACTCGCTAGAACGGTGGCAGCTTATCTCTGAGAAGAGATGTCTCCACTACTCACATTCAAAAGAAGATTATTTTACAATGAGGCTCCAAATTCCTTTTTATAATAAATAAAATCCAAAACCATAACCCCGGAAGATGAAAAACCAACAGTTTTGTGGACCCTGTTTTGGGTAGTTTGGTGTATCAACTTCCCAGGGGCGTAACTTTGGCATACGATATCCATTTGGGGTGCACGATATCTCGTTGGAAAGGCATCATTGAGGATATTCATTTAAGGGGATCAATAATATCCTTTGGTTATCATTGAGAATATTTATCCCCAAAAACCTTCATTTAGTCCCTCAAAATGGCCCCGAAAGTTAAAACTGCTAAAAATAGTAAATTACCAAAATTGCCAAAAAACTATTTTGAGCCAGTTGGAAAAGGTGGGTGTCCACCGATATCCACCTAGATCAATCCTCCCTCTTTAGGAATCAATGGTATCCATTGCATTGAGTTCTCGGGGGAGAGGGAAAAACATTTGTTGAATCTGCATCCTAATGAGATGCTTTCCTTGTTGGAGAAGTTGTGTTTCTTAGCTTGTTGAAGGTTGTCACAAACATGTGGCTGGAAGGGTTGGACATTTTTAACCAGTCTGGATACATGAGATGCCTGTGTGCAGAAGGAATATTTACACTTTGCTACAATCTTGTTGACCTGCTTCTATTGGAGAGAAGGTGTTTGGGTTGAGGCTATAGTGGTTGCAGTATCCTTCTATTCACCTTTTGAACAAATTGTGAAGAAGATGAATTTTGTAGTGTGAGATACTACCTTGCGGAAATGTTTAGGTGAAATAGTAGTCAGAAGTACCTCTGGTATTCTGTAGAGATGACCCCCTAGAGAAACAATGATACTACAGGATCGAGACTCATAAACAACATGACGCTTCCACATACATGGTTGGCCGAAGAGAACATCACAGACATCAAGTGGGGCAACATCACATTATACCTCATCCTTGAACAACTGGATGTCGTATGAAAATCGACAATGTTGGCTGACACGGAGATCTCGTCCCTAGTGAAGCCACCCAATGCAGGTGTGGTGTTGTTGACAATCCAAACTATTTGAGAACCTCTGTTGAGATGAGGTTCTTCTGGCTTCCGCTATCAACAATAAAATGCAGTGGGGTCCCCTTCACCGACATATGTGAATGAAAAGGGTGCTCCCCCTCTTTAGGATCTGTTGATTCTTCTGGTTGAATTGTTGCGGTCACAAAAATAATAGTAGGGTCTGCATCGATGATCTGTCTTTTACCAATATTCTCATAATCAGATTCTAAATCAGGGTTAGGCTCCTTGTCTTTGATATCGGCTACCAATGACTATTTTGAGAGACATTCCTCGGTGTTGTGCCAGGGGATTTTGTGGAAATCACACCATTTTCCAGTGTCCTTCTTTGTCTTCCCGTGACCCTTCTCTTCATGTGGCTTGGACTGGTTTTCAGGAGACTGTTTGTTAGGGTTGTATTTATCATACTTTGTTTGTTGCAGATTTGTAGACCCAAACTCTCATTTGTTCTGGTGCTTAAACTTATGCTCAATTTTAACAACATGTCGATAAGCAGCACCGAGTGATGATGTGTCCAAAAAATCCATACTAGTTTGGATGTATCTGTGTAGAGCCCGAAGGTATTTCAAAACCAAATGTCATTCAGAGTCTTTGATACCCAACTTGGTGCGCAAGCTATTGAAGGTATTGGTGAACTATGGAACTACTTGGCCCCTATCTTCCCTCAGCGTGGTTCATCTCATGTATTGGTCTGCATAGTTACTAAGGATGTAATAATGTTTGTTTACCACATCCAAAAAAAAATCCCAAGTGGGCTTGCCCCCATATATTCCAAAATACTTCGTGCAGATTTTCTCCCAGCAGGTTTCCCACCAATGTTTGGCATGGGGGAGAGATTTAAGGAGTGCGAAGGTAATCTTTTCCCTATCAGAAAAATTATGAATAGAGAAATAACCTTCTAATATATTTAACCATTTGTCTAGGGCATTTTCATCTATCTGAACTTCAAATACGAGAATATAAAAATTAACCTGTACCTTGAAAGGAGAGGTGCTTCCAAAGTGGTTGTTTAATGAAGATGTACCTGTTTCTATCGCCAGGTGTTGAAGGATGTGGGAAAAATTCTCCATCATTTCATCCCTCTGTCGCGTGAGATCTTGCTCAAGCAATAGATTGATAGAATCGTCTTCTCCGTCATTTTTATTTTCTTCCACTATGGACGGTTTCCTAGGCATGTGAGAGCGATTTTCTTTAAGAGAGACAAGCTTGAGACACAACTTTCTATACTCGGACCTCATCGGTGACATGCATTGAAAAAAAATGTTCAAGAGCAACCTGCTCTGATACCACTGATCTGGATTATTTTCGGCACAAAATGAGAGTGGAGATATAATAAATCAATGTACAGATATATCTTAGACATCCAATAATATAACAAAAATGTATCAAAGATGAAACCATAAACACAGAGATACAATAGTACACAATTTTATTTTAATGAGCGAAAATGTACAAAGACTGTAAAAATACAGAGTGAAAGACTCGCTAGAATGGTGGCATCTTATCTCTGAGAAGAGATGTGTCCACTACTCACATTCGAAAGAAGATGATTTTAAAATGAGGCTCCAAAGGAATTTTTATCATAAATAAAATCCAAAACCCTAACCCCGGAAGATGAAAAGCCAACAATTTTGTGGACCCCGTTTTGGGTAGTTTGGTGTATCAACCTCCTGGGGGCATAACTTTGGCATACGATCTTTTTTGGGGGTGCACAATAGCTCTTTGGAAAGGTATCATCGAGGCGATTCATTTAGGGGTCTCAATTAGAGACTTTAGCTATCATTGAGAAATGCGATCCCAAAAAACCTTCATTTAGGCCCTCAAAATGGCCTCAGAAGTTAAAAACTGCTAAAAATAGTAAATTACCAAAATTGCCAGAAAATTGTTTTAAGCTAGTTGGAAAAGGTGGATGGCCACCAATATCCACCTAGATCATAATGGTCGTTAAGATCGAGGAGAGTATGAACCATCATATAACTCTATGTCGAGAACACATCGTGACCGTCGGATTTCCTAATTGCAAATTCATACTAATGCATACTAAATAAACACACTAAGAAACACACTTTTACCTAATGATACATTAGACCAAGTAGATCTTAACCAACTTGTAAGTGTCTAAATATCCTAAAATCCCCCCTTAAGAACAACTTGGGATAGGATCGAAGGATTTACAATGTTGACACAATAGGAGAAGGAAGGAGGTGTTAAAGCCTATCCCCCCTTAATGACAAATTCCTGAACTCCTAACATAGATCGAATTTTGGAAAACTTAGCTTCTATAAGAGACATTGTGAAAATTTATGCAACTTGATCTTCTTTATGGAAAAAGATCACTTCAATAACTTGATCATGAATGATCTTGCTGATGAAGTATATGTGTAGATTTATGTGCTTGTTGCGCTAATGTTGAACTGGGTCTTTGGCAAGCTTGATGTCACTCTGATTGTCGCACCAAAGGCTAATTGGATGCGGCTGCTCGAATCAAAACTATGAAAGGATTTTTCAAAGCCATAAGGCTTCCTGACTTGCATTTATTGTTGCTCGGTGCTCTGATTCTACTGAAGAAAGTGAAATAAATTGTTGTTTATTATAGGTCCAAGTGAAAGGTCCTGAACCAAGGCTGAAAACATAATCTGTAGTAGACTTCCGATCATTAGGGTCACCGGATTAATCTGAATCAGCAAAACCAACCAATAAAGGAGTCCCCCCTAAACTATAATGTATCCCAAACTAAATTGTACCATGGACATAGAGAAGTATCCTTTTAGATTTTTTTCAATGGATTTCATGGGGTGTTTTCATATACTAGGCAACAATACCAGCAACAAAGGAAATATCAGGACGGGTATGAGTCAAGTATAAGAGGATACCAACTAACTAATGGTATAGGGTGGCATCAACTTTAGGAGAAGTATAGGTGGAAGTAATATTGACTTCGTACTGTAAGGGATAAGGGGTTGGTTTACAATCATCCATGTGAAAGCGACAAGCAAGGTGACAAGCATACTTAGATTAGGAAAGAAAAATTCCTTCATTGGTTTTCAAAACTTGGAGGCCAAGGATATAGTGCAAAAAGCCTAAGTCTGTCATTTCAAATTTCTTATTAAGGTTGGTTTTCACATGGTTTAAAATTTTTGATTGACTACGAGTAAGGATAAGGTCATCAATATAAAGGAAAAGGATTATGAGATGGCTTTCTACTTTCTTGGTATAGACATTAGGATCATAATGGCATCTAGAGAATCTGGTGTCAATAAAAAAGTTTTCCATTTTGGCATACCAAGCTCGAGGAGCTTTCTTAAGACCATAAAGAGATTTCTTAAGGTGACAAATGAGGCTAGAGTCATTATGGACATAGTCAGGAGTTTGTTCCATGTATATTTAGTCTTGCAAATATCCATGCAAGAAGGCAGATTTAACATCCATTTGATGGAACTCCCATTTATGTGAGGTGGCAAGGGAAAGAACAAGGCATATGGAATTATTTTTTTCTACAGGGGAAAAGGTTTCATTATAGTCAATTCCTTCAACTTGGTAAAATACTTTGGCAACTAACTGAGCCTTGTGTCTTTCAACACTTCCATATTATGCATACTTAGTTCTGTAGACCCATTAACAAATGAAAAGTTTTCTTCCTTTTGGAAGAGGTGCAATATCCCAAGTATCGTTTTCCATTAAAGAACGATACTCTTCATTCATCGTTGTATCCCAATTTGGATGACTTGAAGCTTCTGCAAATGTCTTTGGATCACGAGTCTCTGAAACTTGAGCCAAAAGAGAAGAGGGTCACTAGAACTATGAACATGTTCAACGTTGATTTAATGGATCACCGACAACACCACTAGTTGCTTCTCATGTTGAACGGACCCATCTAGGAAGTGGTGGAACTGGTGTTGGTTTAGGTTCAAAGGACTCATCTAGAGGAAGGTGAGAAATAAGAGGTGGATTTCCATCCTCAGTATCATCATTTGAAGAAGAAGCCATAATAGGAACAAAAGAAGGCACAAATGTCGAAGATGGCTCGCAGGCCGAAGAAGGCACAATCATTGAATTAGGCTCGCAGGCCAAGAGATTTTCATCAAATTTAACATCTCTTCTAATAACAATTTCATTACAATGTGGTTGAAGAAGTCTATAACCTTTGACATCTTCAGAATAGCCAACAAACATACACTTCTCACTTTTAGTCTGCAATACTTTTATTTTATCATCAGGAATGTGAGCCCATGCTATACTGCCAAATACACAAAAGTGACTTACATCTAGTTTAATTTTATTCCAAGCTTCTTTCGATGTTATATTTTTAAGATCCTTTGTGGGAGTGCGATTGATTATGTAATTTTCATAGTTGATTACTTCCGACCAATACTTTAGACTTAATCTCTTTGATTGGATCATACAATTAGCCATTTCTTTTAATGTGCGGTTCTTTCTCTTAAAAACACCATTTTGTTGTGGTTTATATGGAACAATGTGTTTCATTTGGATGCCCTGTGTAGTGCAATAACTTGTAAAATTATTTTTCATGTATTTTCCTCCGTTATCTATTCTTAAATTTTGAATTTGATGTCCATATTTCTTTTCTACAATGGCCTTGTAGGCCAAAAACTTGTCAAAAAATTCGCTCTTAAGTTTTAAGAAGTAAACTCAAGTACGTTGATGACAAATGTCTACTACGTCTGCCCACAGGATTGTTCCTTCTGTCTCCCTGAGCCGAAGCGGCTCATTTGATTCCCTTTTGGAATCTCTGATGGAACCCCGATCCACAAGTCCTTCTATTCTCCCACACGATCTTCTGCACCTAACCATGATCTTCTCGACTCCGGTTCGGGTTTCGGGATTTCTTGATGCTTGATGTCGAGAACCCTGGTCTCCGCGATCTTCCGATCACCATATCTCTGAAGTGCCGAAACACCTCCGTGAGCGACTAGCCCTCGGGCTAAGTCTTGGCCCATACGACCTCCTCTTATATGAGCGTAGTCATAGCTCTTATCCACGGAATCCCCGATATCGCGATACCCAATCCGTCCAAACTCCGACACACATGCGAGTTATGACTTTTCAACGCCACTTCACCTCAGTCGGGATTTTGGACTTTCCAATGCCGAAATGCACAGACTTCTTGTCCATAGGATCTCCAATAATCCGAATCTCGATATCCCGATGTGACGTCAGCTAGGCCCACAATGGACTTTCCACCTCTCGCGATTCCTGGTGCCCGGATCTCCGAAATGGATGATCATGTGACACACATCCTCCCACAAATGGACGGCTCAGATCAAATCTCGTAAATCAGGAACTTTCGCCACCGAGTGCCTGACTTCTCGACCACGAGAACTCCAATATCCCGAGTGCCGATATCCCGATATGTCAATCCTTTCAGGACTTTTGTACCTGCTTCTCTGCACTAAGGTTTAAACCATGCGCGACTCCCTACCAATCAAACGACTAATGGGTATTTTGATCAGATCTTATGATGAATATCATTCCTCCTGTGCGCTCCTACTACTCTCTCCTAGACGTTGGAAATCTGACGGTCCATATCTCCTTCTCCAGCCGATCTGACGACGGATGTGCTCCCTCCTGAGCTTACACACTTTCTTCCCAGTCTTGGGAGGATTTATCAAAACTCAAAGGCCTCGACCTTTGTCTGGTTCCTCCTGCGGGCTCTTGAATTTAAGCCTCGCATGTGTTCTCCACGACGTTGTTCCTCCTGAGCTTGGAGAACTCTGAACTCTCCAAAGACTTCTTCGACCTCTGTGCTCCTTGTAGCTATAGCTCCATGTACTGAAAGCACTACTCCTCCTGAGATTATCCTTGAATCCCCAAGGGATTCTTTGACTTCTTCACCTCTACAGAGTCTTCATGCACACAAATTGCTATCTCTCCTGAGCTTCTCAAACACTCAGTTATCTAAGGAAATAAATCCTTATTCTTTCTCCCACAGATGGAGAAATTGGATGCCCTTCTGGCTATCCCTCTACTCAAGCAACCTCTTGTTGAGTCTGTAGGGTGTTCAGTAACCCTGTGAATATCCTTCAGTGGATTCTTCCTCTAAATTCTAGAACTCAAAGATTTCTCTTCTCCCTGTGCCTATATGCACAATGTCTCAATGCCCACCTCGGAGAGTGTCAAGAATCCTCAATGATTCTGACTTCTTAAGAACTCACAGCAAAGTTCTTCCTCTGTGAAATCCTTGCACTAGTTGAATGCCCACCTGGTAGAGCTTAACAAAAGTCCTCAGAGTCTCTGTCTGCAACTGTGTTCTTCTCCCACAACCTAGCCTCCAAGGTGTTCAACAACCTTGAGGTCTTCCCTGAGTTGTTGATTCTAGTTCTTGTGTCGCAGCATGTCTTTGTCTGAACCCGCAGAATTCAGAAGTGCTTCAGTGCACTGGTATTTAGAGACCACAGTACTCTGTCATGGCCTCCTAGCATGAAACCACAAATAACCTCAAGCCTGAAATAAAAACAACCTGCAAATGCCTAGCATACATCTACAACATGAATTCACAGCATAAAATAGAACACACCAAGGCATCCACNAAAGGTGTTCCTGAGCATGGCCTGTAACAAGGTCTCAACTCTTCTCCCTTCTTCTCTCTACTCACAGATTTTCTTTATCTCCACTAACTACTAAAGAGATACAATTCATCTTTTACATTAGGAGGCTCTTCGAGCTCTTCCCTCCAATCTACCTACCCTATTCAATTACATTGAATGGGCTATCTAGTCCACTATCTGGATCTAGATATCAACCTTACAAAACATTAAAGGCCTATCTTCCCGATGCCTGCACAAAGGCACGACTCTATGGCTCAACAACCTAAGCAATTAAATTACATTCAATTCAAATTTCAAATGAGGCTGCGCCTCTCTCTTCAACATGCAATTTGAATTCACTAACGTGGCTGGCTGGCTGGCTGGATGATGTGGAGAGATGCTCCTGCATCATGCTCCCCAGCTACAAAATTCATGAGCTCCCACTCATGAGCTTCCCATCTCAGCTGTGGAAATCCCCCTGGATCCCAAATCATCCTCTGGAGTTGTTCACCCGCTCCATCTCTCTGTTGTTGCTTCTGCACTGCTGTTGTTGTTGCCTTCCCTCTGCTCAACTTCTCCTCGCTGACAATTTCTGCTGACCAAAACATCAGTTCTCTGATCATGTCGATCACTTCATCCAGTTGTTCTAATGTCTGGCCCTATTCATGCAGTCTCCTCGGCTGCAAAAATTTTCGGCTCATGGGCAGATCACTGTGATCTCCCATGCCTTCTTCATCAGCTTCCAACTTCACCTGTTGGATGTGCATGCTCTGCACTTTCACCCTTCTCTCCAGGGCTTCGAATTGTTCATACAGATTAGCCAAACTAATGTTGTTTGTTTCTTCTTCTTCTTCTGCTGCAAACTCCCATGTTGCAGTCTTTTTAGTATCTTGGCTGAAAATATTGAGCCATTCCTCAGAATGCTCATCATCCTCTCTTGCTTCTTCTGTTGTCAGCTTCAGTGCTATAGCTTCCTGGATAAATATGTTGAGCCATTCCTTAGAATGCTCATTTTCCTCTCCTTCTTGGGCAACTTCAGATATCTGCTCCAATCCCTCTTCCCTGATAGTTGCAATTGACTGTTCTTCTACTGTTGCTACATCTGCAACCCAAACTTCTGCCTCCTCTTGGGCAAGTGGTAGGAATATCTCGATTCCCCTAATCATCATAAGGCTCCTCAGATCACCTCCTCGTATGGTGAAATCTTTTAAATTGTCATCATCTTCATTCACATGGATTGAAAAACCACATGAATCTTCATCCTTTGTTAGTTGCATCTGTTGATCTAAATCCATCCCTGAGCTCATTTTCTCTGTCAGCTCCTCAGGTTGATTCCAACTCACTTCTGAGTTCATGAGACCCTCAGATAGTCTCATCTTCTCATCCCTACCCACCTAGCAATATGGGATTCTTCCACTACCCTCCTGGCAGTCTTTGAGATCTCGCAGCGACCTAATTTCATTGCCCAGTTGGCAATGTGAAATTCCCTTGCTGTCTTCATGACAGTCCCTAAGATCCCGTAGTGATATCAACTCATTTCCCACCTAGAAACTAATAATTTCTATTCTACCCTCCTGGCAGTTCTTGAGATCTTCAACTGATCCCATTTCACTGAGATCTCTCCCAGTCTCTGGTTCACATACTTGAACCATTTCCTTAGGTCCATCGAGGTTCTCAGCATGCCTCAACCATCCTTTTAACAACCTATGTTGTCTTTTAGCCATCAACTCCTTGACTGGCCATTTTACCTTTGTCTTCACCATGGGCCATTAATATACCCATCTTGGCTTGGTATTCTACTGCATCCATAGTTCAAGCTTTTCCATTCTTGTCCTAATGTCGGAAAGTTATTTTTCACTTTTGGTTGCGCTCATCAACTCTAGGATTTTCCTTCCACCATATCTTCGGCCTTCAGTAGCCATATTGTTGTCTCTGTCTACTCTCCTGACAATATGTTGCTGTCACTCTACAACCTTGAGTTCCCCAGCTTCTCCTACAGTCCTCCTGACTGCTTATGGATTGTTTCCTACCTGCAAACAATTACCACAGAGCCTCAGTACTCTGTCTTCTTCCTTTGCCTCCTCCCTCTGCTTGAAATATACAAATAGAGTTCTAGCTCTGATACCAAACTTGATGACAGATGTCTACTACGTCCTCCCACAGGATCGTTCCTTCTGTCTCCCTGAGCCGAAGCGGCTCATTTGATTCCCTTTTGGAATCTCTGATGGAAACCCGATCCACAGGTCCTTCTATTCTCCCACACGATATTTTGCACCTAACCGTGATCTTCCCGACTCTGATTCGGGTTTCGGGATTTCTTGATGCCCGATCTCGAGAACCCTGGTCTCCATGATCTTTCGATCACCGTATCTTTGAAGTGCCGAAACAAATCCATCAGTGACTAGCCCTCGGGCTAAGTCTTGGCCCATACGACCTCCTCTTATATGAATGTAGTCATACCTCTTATCCATGGAATCCACGATATCCTGATACCCGATGCGCCGAAACTCTGACACACGTGCGAGTTCTGACTTTTCAATGCCACTTCACCTCAATCGGGATTTCAGACTTTCCAATGCCGAAATGTACGAACTTCTTGTCCACGGTATCTCCGATCCTCCGAATCTCGATATCCCAATGTGACGTCAGCTAGGCCCACAATGGACTTTCCACCTCTCACGATTCCTGGTGCCCGGATCTCCGAAATGGATGATCACGTGACACACGTCCTCCCACGAACGAACAACTCAGATCAAATCTCGCAAATCCAAAACTTTCGCCACCACTTGCCCGACTTCTCGACCACGAGAACTCCGATATCCCGAGTGTTGATATCCCGATATGTCAATCCTTTCGGGACTTTTGTACCCACTTCTCTGCGCTAATGGTTAAACCATGTGCAACTCCCTACCAATCAAATGGCTAACGGGTATTTTGATAAGATCTGATGATGCAGATCATTCCTCCTGTGCACTCCTACTACTCTCTCCTCGACGTGGGAAATCTGACGATCCAAATCTCCTTCTCCAGCCGATCTGACGGTGGCTGTGCTCCCTCCTGAGCTTACACACTTTCTTCCCAGTCTTGGGAGGATTTATCAAAACTCAAAGGCCTTGACCTTTGTCTGGTTCCTCCTACGAGCTCTCGACTTTAAGCCTCGCCTACATTCTCCACGACGTTGTTCCCCCTGAGCTTGGAGAACTCTGAACTCTCCAAAGAGTTCTTCGAACTCTGCATTCCTTGGAGCTATAGCTCCATGCACTGAAATCACTACTCCTCCTTAGCTTATCCTTGAATCCCCAAGGGATTCTTTGACTTCTTCGCCTCTATAGAGTCTTCATGCACACAAAGTGCTATCTCTTCTGAGCTTCTCAAACACTCAGTTCTCTAAGGAAATAAATCCTTCTTCTTTCTCCCACAGATGGAGAAACTAGATGCCCCCCTGGCTATCCCTCTGCTCAAGCAACCTCTTGCTGAGTCTGTAGGGTGTTCAGTAACCCTGTGAAGATCCTTCAGTGGATTGTTCCTCTAAATTCCATAACTCAAAGAGTTCTCTTCTCCCTTTGCCTATCTGCACAATGTCTCAATTCCCACCTAGCAGAGTGTCAAGAATCTTTAGTGATTCTAACTTCTTAAGAACTCACAACAGAGTTCTTCCTCTGTGCACTCCTTGCACTGGCTCGATGCCCACCTAGCAGAGCTTCACATAACTCCTCAGAGTCTCTGTCTACAACTATGTTCTTCTCCCACAGCCTAGCCTCCAAGGTGTTCAACAACCTTGAGGTCTTCCCTGAGTTGTTGATTCCATTTCTTGTGCCACAACACGTCTTTGTCTGAACCCGCAGAATTCAGAAGTGCTTCAGTGCGCTGGTATTCAGAGACCGTAGTACTCTGTCATGCCCTCCTGGCATGAAACCACAAAGAACCTCAAGCCTGAAATCAAAGCAACCTGCAAATGCCTAGCATACATCTACAACAGGAATTCACAGCATAAAATAGAACACACCAAGGCATCCACATAATATAGAAATACATGCAGGAAAAACTGCTTATGTTTATATTAATAAAAATGCCTCTTTACAAAGGTGTTTCTGAGCACGGCCTGTAACAAGGTCTCGGCTCTTCTCCCTTCTTCTCTCTACTCGCAGATTTTATCTATCTCCACTAACTACTAAAGAGATACAATTCATCTTTTACATGAGGAGGCTCTTCGAGATCTTCCCTCCAATCTACCTACCCTATTCAGTTACATTGAATGGGTTGTCTAGTCCACTATCCGGATCTAGATCTCATCCTTACAAAACATTAAAGGCTTATCTACCCTATGCCTGCACAAAGGCATGGCTCTATGGCTCAACAGCCTAAGCAATTAAATTACATTCAATTCAAATTTCAAATGAGGCTGCGCCTCTCTCTTCAACACGCGATTTGAATTCGCTAACGTGGTTGGTTGGCTGGCTGGCTGGCTGATGTGGAGAGATTCTCCTACATCATACATCTTGAAAAATCATCAATGAAAGTTAATAAATACTTGCATCCAAAAAAAGAAGGAGAAGAAAGTGGACCACACAAATCACTATGAACAAGTTGCAAAGGGTCTGAGGCATGCCAAGAGGCATTTTTTTCAAAATTATCCTGATGATTTTTGTCATGAACACAATTGGCACAAACACCATCTCTGCATGAAATAGGAGGAAGACCAGTCACTATCTATTGATTACATAGTTTCTGCAATGAGTGATAGTTTATATGACCAAACCGCTCATGCAAAAATTTTCTCAAGTCATCTCTATGAGCACCAAAAACTAATGCAAAATATGATGACCCAAAGTTGTCAAACTTGTACAACCTGGTAATATCATCAACAATTACAGTTGCAAGAACATTCCTAGGATCTTTTAGATCCTTGATTACAACTTTGTGAGGTGAAAACTCTAAGGTTTTACCTTCACCTGAATGAGTGATTTGATATACTTATAGAAGGTTATAAGAAAGACTTAGAACACATAATACATCATTGAAATGACCATTATCTACTTGAATTGTTCTAGATCCTACAACACCAAGAGATCTATCATCACCAACAAATATTTTCTTGGTGTTACATTCATTTAGAGCAAAAAATATGTCTTTATCCTTAGTCATATGATAAGATGCTCCTGAATCAATAAGCCACTCATCAGAAGAAGAAGTAGAAATTGTATTGACAGAGAAACCTGTTATCCCCGATATCTAGGGATAACTAGGAGATCATGTCTCGAGGCCCACAGGTCCTAGACATGGAGTACCAAGAGAGGGATTGACTTGAGCATGGCCCTGGAGGGTCCATCATTTCTTCTTCTTCATCAGATTTGTCCTGTCAACAGTAGCAGTTTCCATCACCACCGGCCTGGGCCTGCATCGGAGAGGACTCTTGCTCCATGAGGTAATTGGTCCGAGGTATCATGGTATGTGTCATCTTTGATCATTATAACCTTCTTATATATGCATTAGGTTCCTTTCATTTCTGATGACTGCTTGGATCTTACACTAATCCACTTGACCATTGTTGGGGTGATTGATTGGGTGACTTAGCAAGCTGATATTCATGGGTTTTGGTTAGTCACCAAAGGGGATTTGCAGAACCATCATCCGCTCCCACCATCTTGTCACATGTACATATTATACCCCACTCATCCATCCCACTCCCCTAGTCTGGCCATCAGGATGACCTTTGAGGGTTACACTTTGTCTTGTGTTAAGAAGGGGCTAAAGGCCCAAGGGGTAAAAGCAGCTAGTAAAAGATAAAATCCATAAGAAATAAAACCTAGAGATGCTTCGCCCAGGGGATCCCCGAGAAGGAAATAAAAAGCCTCTCGATAAGAAACTAAAGGGACCCTAAGAAAACTAATAAAAATAAGACCTAACCAAGAGTATGGGAGGTCTCATCACGAGCCGAACCATTATGTTCATAGGTATTTAGTAGTATGACATTGCCACTATCTGGTCACCAAACCAAGGCAGTGACCTTTGGTTGCATGGCCAAAGGAAAGGGGGTCTCATCACGAGCTAGCATTATCATTTCTGTGAAGATACCAGTGGGTAATGCTATCAGCTCTGGCCACCAATCCAAGGCAGTGTCCTCTGGTCAGAACTTGAAGTAAAAAAGAAAGAAAAACAATAAAATAAAAAATGAAGGCAATAAAGGGCTTGGAAAAAATACATCCATGACAGGTACAGCTCGCCTCCTACAAAATCACCCACAGACAACACCTGCCCTTGGTATTACTATGACTGGACATCCCTAAAAACCATATCACCTCATAAAACATGGCTTGAATGATCTTCTGAGGAAACTTTCCATCTCTCGTGGGTATTAGCCCAATAGCTTGTTATGTCAGCTTCCTTAGCTCGGTATAGTAGATCTGTGTAATATCTTTGAGCTCTTAGATGATGTGTTAGGGATTTCATGCATATATTTGATAACTTTAATGATGAAATATGATTTACATTGCTATGATATCTAGGACTAATGAGCCCATGGTGGGCGTAGTTTTTGATGTACAGGACCATACCCGACGGACAGGTACCAGAGGACCGGTACACATGGGGAGATGATTAGTTCGGACCTCCATGGGGATGAAGAGCCCGTCAGATGGTTGCTGGGATGGCATAGGTAGGACAACGTCACGATGAGACCTTGCATGAATAAGACAGAGGGACTCCCTCACCAGGACACTTTGGCAGAGAATGACCTAGGGGGGATCACCCCCTGCAGATGGGATGATGGCTTTGATGGACATGACGCCACCCAGGGCAGGCTAAACGATTTATGGAGCATGTGGTAGCGTGCTGGGACTATTTGGCACGTGTGGCAAGTTGCAGGAGCCCCAGAGGGGCCAACGTTTTTCCTTCTGGATGCTGATGATGCCCTGAAAGGGCCAACGTCTCCCTCAGAGGGGCCTGACATCTCCCTTTTTAGCTCATAATTTGACATTTTAACATTTAATGTGGCAAATAATGTAATAATGTTAAGTCAGCCTTGTCGATTGTTTTTAATGACCTATTTTGTAAATTAAAGGTCATTTGGATCATATAAATTGAGGACATTGAGCCTCATTTTGGAGAGAACAAAACTCACTCTCTTGTGAGAGACTTCTTTTTAGTCTTTTGTCTTGTTATTGGCTCTTGG
>SNQJ01S0040713.1:47260-57483 GCA_010110895.2 Picea sitchensis | reverse complement strand
TCGGGCCGAGCTTAGAGAAGGTCCTGGCGAGAGCAGGGTCCGACCGTGAGGGTTGCGACTTCTGCGTCAAGAGGTATGAAGCATATCGGAGTTCGGGGTTCGGGGATTCATAGTGTAAGTGAATCACGGCATTTCATGCACTGATTTCCCGATAGGGAAATCTCCGATAGAGAAAAGTGTTGACCCATTGACCATCGGGGGTCGGGGTTTTGTTGTGCATGTGAATTGTGTTCGCGTGAACCGTGAACTCCCGAAGCGCGATTTCTCGATATCCGAAAGGAAGATCGCCGAGGAGTGTTGCTGTGGGTAACTCCCGAGGGGAGTTGGAAGAGTCCTTCAATTCTTCGGGCCGAGCTTAGAGAAGGTCCTGGCAAGAGCAGGGTCCGACCGTGAGGGTTGCGACTTCTGCGTCACAATCCACTATTGTATATCATTCAAACCTTCCATGATATTACCAAATTCAACATTTTTGGACTGCACCAAGTTGTGATATGCTATGATTTTCACTACCAACTGTTAGAAGACTCAGAGGTTTGCATACATGTTAGTAACCATATCATGGAGTTATGTTCTAAATATTTTTTTGCATATCCTGAGATCCTTGAGGATACCCTTATATTTCTTCTCGTGCCTCATGACTTCTTCTTCCACCTCTCTGATATGATCATCCTTTTCTTGATTTTTTCAAACCAAGCGTTTGAAGTTTTGTTCCAATTACATCGTGAATGAAACATTGATAGATGAAATATATATTGGGTCCTTCCTTACATCTTATTTCCCCATGGTTTCTGTAATCACATACATGGGATCTTTTCTAGTGACTATGAGAATCTTTGTTTATTGTTGTACAATTATACTGGAAGCCTTGTCAAACCAAAATATCTTTAAATTGGCGACCTTGATAGTCTTGGAGGGAGTGAAGATTCCCAATACAAGTTTTTGGAGTGGGAAGTTCCCAACGGTGAGAGGGGATTTTGTTGATGACCTTGTGATATATGTATCCATGGGAGAAGTATCATTGTTCAATGCTTCCTCATCTTGTTTCCTTTGCTCATCCTTTGTTTTTTTTTCCACTGCTTCATATACTTGTCTCTTCTCTGCTACTACTACTTCAACTTATGTTTCTTCCTTGGATTCATCTTCTGCTACTTCTTTGGCTTCAATTGTTGTCTTCACTGTAACTTCCTCTTATTTTCATTTTTTTTTGGTTGCATCCTCTTTTTTCTTCTGCACCTTTTCCTTTTTCCTTTGTTGCTTGGTCGTTGTTGCTTCGTCAGATTCCCTTTATTTTCTTTTCTCTTCCTCCTATTCTTTTATTCTTTTGTTTTATTTTTCTTCGGAACTTCAACTACTTTTATTTTCTTTCTTCTTCTGATGCTATTGTTGCGACTGATTCAAAGTTTTTGACTGTGGTGATGGTTGTTGTTGTTGTTGTCGCTTCTTCACAAGATTTGTTTTGGGCCTCTGAAGCTCTTTGTTCATATGAGATTCTTCCTAGAGGGTTTCCTTGTCACTTGAATATGACCTCATGGTAGGTTCTGGCATGGAAGTGAATCTCTAATTCTTCCAATAGTTTTGTCCTGTAGTCCCATCGGTACTTGCGTATGAGGAAATGATTCTTTACCATGTCCAGAGGATCGGTCCTTTGGAATCTTTCCTCACCAAAGTGGAAGGATGCAAGTATTTCAACTACATCCTGGGATTGCTTCACATATTCAGAAAAATGCGACCCGACCCATAATGGTAAAGGAGGCCATATGGCCTTCTTGTCCCTGTAAAGTGCCGCATTGACTCCATGAACCATGGTCTAATATGAAATATCTTGTAAAACAAGCTTGTCTAGGGTGAATCTTGGAAGAAAATGTGGAGCTATGGATGCTCCTTATTTTCTCAAATATGTCATGTATTCCAAGAGGTACCAATATCCTATCCTTTGGACTATCACTTGTTCTTTCTGTATCATGCATGATGTAGGAGCATCGAAGGTAAGCTAGAGTAATGGAACTAGTAAGTGATCATAGATCTTGTGATATTATGTTCTATACTTGTGCTCCTAGAGAAGCTTGCAGTAAATGTGCATTGGGGGGTCGGTTGGCTACCATGCCTAGCCCATTTGTGGATATGCGTGGAATATGCATACCATGTTAAGGAGATAGGAGGACATATGAAAACTAGGAAACTGCCTAGCAATAGTTTCTTGGACTACTATGATAGCCTCTTACAGGGATGTTGATAGAATATCATCCCAATTGAAATTCAATTAGACATCAACGATGTAGTAAATGAGAGGTTCCCAAGTCATTGGTAATTTTGAATCGTCTGATTCCCCATACAATCTACACAACATTGCTACAACATATTGGTACAACATTATCAAGAAGTTGGTGGGGTACTTTCCTAAGGGCCTTGAATTGAACGATTTGTAAAGATTGTACAAAATCTTAAACACATCCTTTGACTTGAGTGGGAACTCCTTTATAAT
Organism: Picea sitchensis; assembly: GCA_010110895.2. NCBI lineage: Eukaryota > Viridiplantae > Streptophyta > Pinopsida > Pinales > Pinaceae > Picea > Picea sitchensis. The sequence goes on along the minus strand of SNQJ01S0040713.1, from coordinate 55,001 downwards.
TTTTTAATCAAGAAACCTTTCCCCTTTATCCAGGCGGTAGCAGGAAGCTATATTTTATTCTTGAAATGATGTTATCGAGCACTCCCTCACGTCGAGAATGTACCTGGTGTCTAAGTTCGTATGCCCCACTATGAAATGGCCTCTATGTAGGAGAAGACTGTTGTGTGGCCTGCCACCTTATACATCTTAAATTTTATGGTGTTCTTAAATACCTTGAGGTCAGATCGGTCCTCATTCCTTGGGGGAAACTTTGATTATTGAATGTATGGTAAACGTTGCTCCATTTAATCTATGTCAATAATCCCTTTAGTGTCATCATAAATGGGTCTTAGGAGGAGTATTGATTCCTCCTGAATGTTTCCACTTGCAGAGGCTTGTTCCACAAGGGCCTTGCTGGAACTTTGTAATTTCTTGTGCGGTGACATATCTGAATCTGCAAAACATATTTCTCATCAGTTCACAACAAATACCACTTGTTAGATAATAGCATCAGATTGTAACTATTTCATAAGGAAAAGAAATGAAGCAAGAGAAGTGTTGGCTTAATTTCTGCACTTGGGTGATTTTCATGCCTTCTTGGAAAAATTGAAGGGTTTGTTATTTGGGCATCGATACATGCCAATATTAGCATCGAAGAAATCATCCATGACGACATGGTGAGGTGTATCAACGTCAGAAGATGCAATCTCTGTCGACACTGCAAAATTTTAAACCAATTTTTGGGGTAAGTATCAAAGAGGACAACCAACGAATTGTATATCAACCTCGGAAGTGTTAACACCACTAGTGAGGATGAAGGTGTATCAGTGTCCATAAAACACTTACAATACCTTTGAACCATAAAATTTAGCTAAGTATGGAAGAGTTTCCCTCTTTTTGAATGCTCGATTTGTGAGCATGGAATAGCTAGTGGAATGCTTCAAAGGAAGTACAACCAAGGAAATTTTAGGGATTAGTTAGGGAGGTGGTTTGATTGTTGGAAGGATTTCATGTGGTTAGGGCATTGGGCCTTAGAGGGAAACCCCAACCTGCTTGGGAGAAGGTAGGGTATAGCTGCAAGGAAGTGAAGGGGTTTGTTGAGGGCTCGAGAGGCCAAGGTATGGAGATGGTGTGGACGTCCCTAATAGTCGGGTCAGAAGTCGAAAGGCGCAGGAAGGAACAGTAAGAAAAGACGGGGTTAGGGATGACTAGACCTCCCAGGTGTTCATCTATATATGCAAGAAAATAAAAACTCAAAACCATAGCTTGACACGTGGATGCGTATGTGTTGATTACCCACAAGTTTGGAGTTGAGGCTTATGTGGGAAGGGGAGATCGCTGGAGGATTTGTTCATGGGGAATTCCTCCGATGGGATTCGAGTGCGCTACTGTAACAATGGTGAAATGTAAATCCTTGGTGGGATTTTATAACTTTGGTGAGTTTTAGCGCTAGGCCCAATGCTAGAAAGGGTGCAGGAATCCTAATGTACCTTCGATGGCAGCACAATCGTTGTTAGTGGAAGGCTTTGTGTGTCGGCATGGAAGAGTTGGTTGCCTCTTGTGTGTTAGCGAGCTTTGGTTAAATGATGCTGCCATATACAATCAAATAATTGTTAATGGTTTGTTCTTTCATGTATCAACGTTGAAAGTGTTAACATCTCTGATACGAGAGAAACATTTGGTTGAGAGAAACATTTGGTTGAGAGATTCAAAGTGTTTTCACTTCAACGTATCGATGGTGGTGACCGGATGAGTGTCAACGTATCAGAAATAGCTTATGCATGACAAGGATCCATTAAAATTATTTGTATCAGAGCCAATGGTGTGATAACATTGGTATGTCAGCAATAAAAACCTCACTGGCACTGATATATAAAAAATCTAAATTAAAAAAATGCTAAGTTTTGGGACCTTTGCTAACTCGTCGATACTAGTTGTATCGGCTAGGAAAATATTAACTCGCTGATATAACCAGAATCAATGAGATAAGAAGGCTAAAAATATCTAAGTAAAAGGTAGGAGGAGCTGAATCAAAAGTCAGAAGGACAAATTAACTTGTATCACAGGAGAACGGAGCTTGTGAGACACAAAAGGAAGGTCCATGTTTATGGGGAAAATTGACTAGGGAGTACTCCTATCTTTTGAAGGTCACTCTATCCATGTCAATAATTACATAAATGAATTTGGGAAGGATAATGTTTAGGATATCATAAGATTGTCATGAGAGGGACAAATGTCACACAATATTTTAGAGAAACGATGATGAAATTAGATGAAGAATACACACTAAAATTAATGGAATAGATTGGTCCCTGCACTAAGTATATAGCGCAGATAAAATGGATAATGGATACAATATATCTATTATCCAAAGTTTTTCCATCACTATGTCCATGCAACTATTATCCACAAAGGTTTCAAGGACTTGTTGAGTGAGTGAATTTTCAAAGAAAGTTGTGCATGCGATCTACCCATGAGATCATTTAGAACTATCTATATGCATAGGACTGTAAGAAGGACTTCATATTTGACATATTATTCATACTTATAGATTTCACACTATGGAGTGAATTAGTAGGTTTAAGCCTACCATGGTGGGACATTAAAGTTGAGTCTCTCATTGCATGGTATGGAAACTTAGCATGCACCATGAATAATGTTAGTTAGGCAAACAATGATACAATTTTTGAAGGATATTAGCATGCCATGTGGGATGTCATCAAAGGGTCATCCAAAATACCCAAGGAAGTGATCGATGCATATGTAAATTAGTACCAATTGTTTGAGAACTAGGGAATTATGTAGATTAGACAACTAATGATTCTAATAAGAAGTGGTGTCAAGAAACACAATTACAACACTTTAGAACACTTTAGAACAAGATAGCATAGCTCAATGTATGAAGAACATATCAAAATGAATTAGAATGCATCTTCTACAATACTTATTTTCCACACTTTTCACATCTTAGATCGACCCATAGGTCCATCCTTTAATAGCACCAAGAAAGTAATCAATTTCTTTGAAGTTTTTTTCGATTAATTTGAAGTGTTTATGCTAGGAGAACTGCATGACTGATCATGGAGTGGGTTTTCACTTGTGGGTCATGTATTTCATCTTCATAAATGTGAATACGTGTAAATGTTTATTTATTTTAATTTTCATCATCTGTGTTGATTTCCTCCTATTTTTTGGTGGATTGTCATTTTACCTTAGACTTGTTTATCCATTCCCATTTCTAACATCATGTCCTAAATATCTTAGATGTATTTTCTTCTCCTATAGATGTTTATACCCAAGCTATTCTTCACATATACAAGGAGGGAAACAATCCAACCCTTATATACATTCAAGATTCTTATTTTTTGGTCTTGTTTATTGGTATAAGGATCACTACATAAGAAACATGTTCAGATGGGGATTTGTTATTTAATTAATTCAGAAAGCCTCTAGGATGTTGGATATTTAGTGTCAGCATAACACAGTTTGGTCTTGAATCCATGACCTCTCAGAGTCCTTAAATTAGAGGAGTTCATTGTTATCCATTTCCATGTAGGATTAAACCTCCACCCATATTACTATTATGATTCAAACACACACACACACAACACATAAAAGAGGGATGGAAAATATGAGAATTGGGAAATATGTCAAAATTTTGGAAGATTCTACACAGGCCTCAAAAAATTAAAAAACAATCATCAAAGCCATCGTCCATTTTACAAAATATTACCCTTAGAAAAATATAGTAAATAAAGTGTTCAACAAGCTTAAGAAAGTGTGTCACTTTGTAAAACTTTAACTTCCTACCAAACATAATTAGTAAAACCTACAAAATATCATAAGAAACCCCTCAGAAAACAAAATGAGAGCCTAATATTCATAAGATTTCCTCAAATAGGATAAGGGATAATCTCCATCCATGATAGTTTATCCATCACTTTATAAAAGAAGGTACCTAATTCTACAACAACATGACAATTGAACAAGCCTATTTGAGGTTGATGGAAATTTTTTATCTGAAGGGGAAAGATCATTTTTTTCTAGAATGATTCAACTAACAAGTTTACATTCAATATGTAGTGCAAAACAATTTAGAATATCTACTTTATTCCTTAAAGAGGATATGGATTTTCCTAGTGCTTTTTGTCGATTTTTTACCATATAATTATGAAAGTATATATTGATAGTTACAACTTAGTGAGAAGTTGACATAATCAAGAAAAATCAAAAGAAAATAAAAATCCCAAAGGATCAAATATGGCCTTGGGATTGTCAAATAACAATCCCATATCACCAAAAAGTTCCATAAATCAAGACTCTAGGAGCCTGAACACGGGCCCTTCTAAGATTGGCTCTTTGTTAGTGTTGGGGGAGATGACACCTAAGGGTCTATAGGAAGTGCCTTACCTTTTGATATGTATCCATACCCACCTAGGGATGTTCATATAGCTACAATTGAGCCACCTACTATGATAGAGGTTTGAGGAGACATTGAACATTGTGGTTACTGTGAAAAAGGTATGAAAAGACATTGATGATTGCTAAAAGTGGAATATTCAATATTGAATTTGCATAAACAATAAAACTCAAACTCCAACAAACATAGGTAAGAGAAATTTCATCTAATCTCTCTATTTTTTTTTGTAATCTCTCTATTTTTAGTTGTAGATGCACCTATATATTTTTGTAGAACTCCATGTATTTGATTTAATGTATGTTGCATTGGTATTTGGGATGGAGAATGACGCAAACAACTAGAGTGTACCCTCAAAATTTTCAAGAGATGATTGGTCGAGGATGGCAATTATATATATATTGGCAAGGGTAAGGGATATGCATAATACTATATAGTATAGATTGTTATGTCTACAAGTTTGAAGCACTACAAACACTTACATTGAGTTCTAATATAGAAACGTTTGTAGTGCTTCAATCTTGTAGACATAACAATCTATACTATATAGTATTATGCACATCCCTTACACTTGCCAATTCTGAAAAAGCTCAAACAACTTAAAAAAGGGCCAAGTGGCATTCCATTAATGGCTACTAGACATGACCAAAATACACTTTAGCTTTAGGAAACTTAAGTTAGAACTCTCTCTATAACATCTTTTCTTCCTCATATTTCTTGTTAATGATGATTATGTTAAAACATAAAAGACATTTATTTTTTCAATAAGTTTTGCAGATTTTGATTTTTATAGTTGTGTTGAAAACCACTATACAACACTTTGGTTATGTAAAGAGATTAGATTCATATTACAAATTTACTTTGGTTATCTAAAGAGATTAGATTCGTATTTCAAATTTAAATGTGATTGAATAGGAAATTATTCAAACATTTAGTACCCCAATCCAAGTCACTACTAGTTAATTGATTTCACAACGCTTGAGGTTGGCTTGGTGGAAGCACTATATTTGAATGACTCCTGGAAACCCATGTACAATATGTAAAAGATAGGATGACCAGAAAATTGAGAAGACCAAGAGCAATAACCACAAGGATCAACTCTTATAAATGTTGCATTTCCTGATTTCTTTTACATGGCACCTTCCCTTGTTGTAATGTTTTTGCTGAAAATACAATATTTAAATCACCAGAAACCCAAATTAAAACTCATCATACAAAACCCATGTTTTGAGTTACAACTTGTACAACAAATTTAGATTCAATGCAATACAAAAATAATGGATGGAAAACATGATCATATTATTCAATCATCAATTTCCATGATTATCAAAACTGAAGAAATATACTTGGAATATCCTTGAAATATCTATTCAGTGTGTCTTTAAAATATGACATGAACATTTGCCCAATAAAGTCCGAGCAGTTTGGGGATGTTTCCTCACTATCCGCAAGTCCCCAAACGTGAACGTAGGATTGTTAAATATATTGTACCCTCAACAGTATGACCGTACACTGCTAGCTATACTGGACAATTGTACTTTCTATTTTTGTCTTGCTTGAGCATATATAGCTCAACCATCTTACATTGTAAGGGTGATTTTCTGAGTTCTGTACTTCTTCATACATTTGAATATACTATTATTTTCTCTCTGCATTTCTCTGTCCTTCACAATTTATCATGGTATCAGAGCTTCAACAGTAAGCCTCTTCACACAGTCGGGAGAGCAACTCGATCCTCACAGCGTAGAGCCTCACGGATCTTGAGAGCACACGTCATAGACTTTTCACAAGGTTTGGAAAGCTGTCTGCAATACTCTTTAAAGATTGTCGTAAGAAGCTTGCGGAGGACGAAGAGATAGCAGGAGAAGAAACTTTAAAGAAACCTGCACAGTTTTTCAAAGAACCGTCAAAGATTGACGCAGAAGAGTTGCAGAATGGAAGTTCGCTTAAAGAACTCGAAGAAAACGCTCAAAATTGTTAAAGATTCATGATAAAGGCAGAATCGTTTAAATATTTCAAGAAATCGCTCAAATCTGTCAAAGATTGTAGCAGATAACGAAGAATTCGTGAACTTCTTTCAAATTTTTGAAAGATTCACGAATCTTTTCTTCCACAGGAGGAATTCTGTCAAATTCGTCAAAGATCACGTCAAACACACAAGGAACAACCCGTGAGGCCATAAGATTCATCCTGCGTACGAATTCGAGGTGGAAAACCAGTTCAGAAGGGAACAAGAAAGCACAGAACAGGCGAAAGAATTTCAGCCGTCAGATCTTGAACACAGGCCCGACAGTCGTTATATCAGCAAGAAGTTGCACGACGATTAGTCGTGTGGAGCGCATAGGAGGTTTTTTCACATGCGAAATCTCGACGTCACCTTGATCATCCGATCAAGAGACACGTGGCGAGATCCTATCCCATCGCACAATTGGGAATCGGGAGTTGGAGGAGCGAAAGAATCCTCTCTCCAAAAACTCCGATACGCAAAATCGCGAAATCCCGAAACGATCACAGCCGTCCATCTCACAGGACAGGTGGCAGCAGATTAGCCCATCGGCATATCGGCATTTGGGGTTTCAAGTTGTCAAAGAAACTTGACATCGCAATTCGCGAAATCGCGATACGTGATATAGCGATAAGATCTCAGCCGTCCATTTTTGACCGAACACGTGGCGGACATCAAGGGCACCGTCAGCGTATCGGCATTCAGGGTTTCACGTTGACAGAGGTTTGGAGCATCGCAAGTCGCGATATCTCGAGGACGCATCAGGACCGTCCATCTATCCTGGACGCGTGGCGCAAATCCAGCGACTCGGAAAAAGTCCCGAAGAGGAAAGCGCCATCGACACATTGGGATTCGAAAAATCGCGAAACCGGAGAAAAAGTGATCGGGTTTCTTTCCAGTGAAATCCCCGATGCAAATCTAGCCGTCCATTTGCTCAGGACACGTGGCAGAGATCTAGGCTTTCGGGAAAAGTCCTGATAAGCGAGTTCATCGATTTTTCGGGATTCGGCATTTCGCGGATCCTGGAGACAAGAGGTCCAGGACACATCATATCGCGAAATCGCGAGGAGAGATCACGACCGTCCGTCTGTTGGGACACGTGGCAGCAATCAACAAAATTGGGAAAAGTCTCGAAAGGAAGCACGCCATCGGAATATCGGCGATCGCGAAATCGAGGAGGCAAAGAACCTCGACATAAAAAATCGCGAAATCCCGATTCGCGATATCCCGATACGATCTGGACCGTCCGATCAATGCACGATCTGGACCGTTGAAAAGTTGAAAGGCTATTTTTCGCATTTCGGCGATTTGAAAGCCAAAGGAACGGGAAAAGCCCGTAG
>SNQJ01S0040713.1:17332-29116 GCA_010110895.2 Picea sitchensis | reverse complement strand
TGCAATGGAGTATGTATGATTTGCACCGACACATAGATCCACTTTGTATGTCATGTGGCTATGTCGTCTTAATTTGAGTCTTCTTGCATAGCTCCACAATGTATTCCTGGTGGCTATGCAGTATTTTGATGACATGGATCCATGGTGTATGATTGGTGGCCAAGACCTATGTTCATGATGTCATCCGTCTGTGATCTAAGTATGGGAATGCCTACCTCAGAACTGGTATTATATTATGTCGATGCTTGGTTGTTTGCAAGTTTCCAATTAGGTGCACTCCTGGTTTCTGACACACACACGTAGTTTACAAAGTATTTCGGTTGTCACATATTCTGGCCTCACACTTTGGGGGGCATTCTGTTATGCATGATTTTGGTCACTTTGGTGATGTCTTAACAGTGATGTATTCAGGCTCCCAACAAGGACTTTTTTCTTGAGAAAAGTGGCTCCTGTCTTCTTCCAAAAAACATATTTTAAGATGAGTTCGTAGGTTGCCTATGGTCTAGGGTGCAAGAATCCCTCATTCTCGCAGGCCACCCACACTTAGGGTTTGAACTTCTCGCAGTCTGCTCCATACATAGGGTACGAACCTGTTTTTAAGCTTGGAAAGGAGAAGAGGTCTCGAGGAGGTAGTTATTCATTCTGATTCTCGAGGAGGTAGTTGTACTCCTCTTGCATGGTGGATTCTCAAAAGGAATTTCTATCATCCTTTCCATAGGAATGTGGATCTAAAGAATGAACCAAGGAAATATTCTTGGGTGGCATCATTTTAGTGGAAGTGAGTGCAAGAGGAGGCTCCTCAAAATCATATCGATTCATCCTAGTATCATATCGATCGCCAACAAGATCTCATGCATCTTGAAGAGGAGTCTTTCCCCAACTAGGCCTCTTCTCTCGATTTGCATCTGCATCTGCATGCACTAACTATGCATCTAACTGTATTGAATCAATATATGAATCATCTTAATCATATGAATAAGAACTCTCATCTGAAGAAGAGTTGGCATGTGCATGCTCATCATCTCTGACAGGTGGAAGAACAAAAGTGTCTGCATGCAGTTGTTGAGGTACATGCAAGATACTTTCCTTGAATTGGAAACTATGTTCAATGATGAGATGATATGAGGAGAGATCAATGATTCTGTATACTTTCACATTGTTGGATTATCTAACAAAGATACACTTTTTTCTCTTTGTATCAAGTGCCTTCTTCTTCTTACAGGGAATCCTAGCCTTTGTACGAGAACTAAATATACGAAAGTGGGTCACTTATGGTTTGAGGCCACTCTAATCCTCATAGGGGGTCTTATCCTTGAAATATATATGGGGATATTTTTTTTGGATGTAGGTTGCATAATTAAGTGCTTCAACCCATAATCATTGTGGAAGTGACTTTGCATGTAACATGCAAGATGCCATCTCTTTTAGATATATATTTTTCCTCTCAACAACTTTGTTTTTCTGCAGAGTATAAGGAACCATGTTTTGCAACTAAATCCCTGCCTCAAGACAAATATTATATCTCTCATGGTTAACATACTCCCCCCCATTATCTATTCAGAGGGATTTGATCTTATTTCCTGACTTTGTTTCAACAAGGGCTTTGAAATATTTGAGGTGTTGAAAGACCTATGATTTTTTCCTAAGAAAGAAAGTCCATGTGAAGCATGAGAAATAATCAACAAAAATGAGCACGTACCATGGTTTTTTGATTGATGGATGCGGAAAATGTACCATTAGATCATTATGGATCAGATCTACAGGAAAGGAGGCCTTCTGAGTCTTTCCTTTGTCAAATTTCTCTTGAGGGTGTTTTCCAAGAACACATCCATCAAAAATTCATTTGGAGAAGTGGATGTTAGGTAGACCGTAAATCATTCCCTACTTGTTAAGTTGTTTCATATATGTGAAATTTAAATTCATGAACCTTTCGTTCCATATCCTACTTCTTTCATAAGCATGGGTAAGAAATAATGCATAATTTGGTTCAATAAATTTAGAAAATGTGTAGATTATGGATTGATGATTTACCTCATTGGTAGCAACCTTGGAATTGGTTTTCATGTCATATATATCCACAACATCATGTGTGGATACAACTCTCTTTTCAGTGCCGAAGTTTATCATCTGAACATGGAGAGAAGATTGACAGAAAGTTTGGGAATGTGTAGCACATTCTCAAAGCTTCTGTTTGCAAGTTCCATTCTTCCTTTATCGGTGACCATGACTGGAGAGTTTTCCCCCATTAGAATAGGAGGACCTTTGCATGCATCCAATGAATAGTAGACTTATTTTTTGTCTTCCATGTGGCATGATTCTCCTGAATCTACAATCCAGTCATCGAGAGAGGAGTTGATGGCAATCAAAGCATGTCTAGAATTGCCTTTCTTGGGATTCTAATATTCTGCCTTCTTCTTGGTACCCTCGGGGATGCGATATCCAAGGTTGTTTTTTTGAAGTATTTGGGCAATTTGATCTATATGTTTCTTCATACATGCATATTATGGATGGAATCTTTTATGGCAGTAAGTTTATTTATCCCCTTTTCTTCCCTTTCCACCTTTGGATGCAGAGGAATTGTTGATGGGTTTTGAGTATCATTCCTTGTTTGGATTTGCATGTACCTTCCATTTTTATTTGTGTTTATATCTATGATATTTGTGACTTCTACCATATTTCACAACAAGTGCATGCACCCTCAAGCCTTTTATTTTTCCCATATTGATGAGCTTGGTATGCTCTTGCGTCAGAGACTCGATAAAGGCCTCAAGAGAGGACATGGTCCAGGTAGCTCTAGAGGTGAGCCTAACTGAATGAAATGTGGATACAAACACTGAGTATTCCATACCAATTTTGGAGAGAATGGTAAGAACCATTTTTTCTCCTCCTTACATTTATCAACCCCACAAGCCTTGAGTTGCGACATCAAATCCTTATATTGGGTAAAGAAATCTTTCAGATTGTCGAAGGTTTTTGGATCCAAAGTGAGCAAGTCCACCTTGAGAACGTGTCCCCTCATGTCAACCTATTTTCCAAAAATACCTTCCATAGTGGTCCAATCTTCATTGGGGGTTTTATAGAAGAATATGCGAAAGAGGATCTCAAGAGAAATGAGACTACAAATAGTTCCAAACGCTTCATCCATTCGATTCAGATACTTGGATTTTTCTATGGTTGATGTGGGTTTGGTCTCTGTGTTCATGGTTAATCTGTATAATCCTCTACTTCAAAGATTCCCTATCATCTTTTCCTTCCATGCAAATAAATTCTACGGTGTAAGAAGGAATTCTTTTGGAAATTCCATTTTTCCCGCTGTCTTCAATCTTTGGTACCTGGAAAAAGAATATGGTGTGTCCTTTTCATAGAAATTTGTCGGCTCTAATACCATGTAAATGTGAATGAACCTGAAGAGATAATCTCTAGCTAGAAAATGACATACACAATTTGTAGAAAAATGAGAGAAGAGAGAAATGAGAGAGTGAGAACAAAGAATGTTCATTAACCAAATGAATGAATGATAATTTACACATGATATACTTTGTATAAGTCAACTACTGTGCACTGGAGGAGAACTAATGCACCATAGTGGTGGTCTAGAGTGATCTGGACACACACCAACAACTATGAGAGTAAATTTCCACCTAGTCTCTGTTAACTAAGATCTCAGTCTTTAGTTAACTGACTAAAATAGAGTGAAGTGAGGAGGAGATCAAGGAATCATGAGTAATGCACTAGTCTAGTGCTAATCCCAAGGAAAATCTGCATTAGCTACTGATGATCCCAATTTTTCATGGTGATGATCCCAATGTGGAATCTAGACTCCACTAAAATGATCAAACTGAAGTGTGAATTGAAGAGAATATTCTCCTAGAATGTAGGAAAAGGAATATTCTCCCTAAAATATAGGAAACTAAATAATGACTAATAAACATAGGGAAAACCTTAGGAAAAAGAAATGCTATGTGTGTGAAGTATCTCTAACAAGGATTATCAAAAGGTAATCAGTGTCAAATAGTCGAAGAAGAATTTTGAATCCTATGAAGGTTGAATATCAAACTTGGAGGGAGAAGAGATTCCCAATGTCAAGACTAGTCATCAAGGTAGGTGAGGTGCACTATACACAAAATCTATGATGACCCACCAGCACTAAAAGACAAATTCGAAATGTAACTGTGTAAATACATTGAATTATAAACATTTATGTTGTCCTTGTCCTCTCATCATTACGAAGAGGATAAGGAAAAAATTTTGTAAGTGAAAGGTCATGGGAGGAAGGTGGAAGGCCAAGAGTCAAGTTGAATATTAATAAATATAAGGATTGTATCAAGGAAAAGGGATTTTATCTCTTAGAGATTTCATTTACTATCACTGAATATTTTAATGAGGAAAATCCTATTTGGACAAGCTATTTTCTAGAGAGCTATGATTCTCATATTAGACGTATCATGGACTATTCCTTTCCATTTTTCTCAATGATCAAATAGTGTAAGAATGTACCTTGTATTATAGACTATTCTTTTATAATTTTGTTGCATTATTATTTCGTTTCTTTAGGGAATATTTTTTTGAATTCATGGGCACAAGATTGTAAATGATTGTTTAATTTATTTATTGTTCTGTGTTTGCAATTCTTTATTTCATATTCTTGTTTTTGTTCTGTGTGAACTATTTCCTAGGCCATTGACAAGAGCACATTTGGTTCTATGTTTTCCTTTTGGTTACCTTTTCCATCTACACACATGCATCTTAGATTAGATTCGTTTCATTCCTTAGCTTATTAATCACCATTGGTGCACTGGGTCATAACCGGTAAACCCCAAACCATAAATGGTTGTCAGAATAGAATCTAGATTGTCTCCCTAATCCAAATGGTGAGAGGTATAATAGGGACCTCTTATCGGGGGTAACCCTTGCTATTGGAAAAGGGAATGTTTCCCAAGCCAACAGTTTCTCATCTTTCACAAGATAATGAGGTTGTAGTGACTCTCACTAGATCACACCCCAAGCATGAAATCCACACACACTAGTGACAATTACAAGGAATTGACCATTTTCTATTGAAAAAATGACATAAGTATGGATGGCATTAAATTTCCATGTGACAATCAAGGAATCCCACTTATTAACATTATCCAAAGCTTTATATCTTAGGATAATGTGCTCATATGACTTTGGCTTCAAATATTATATTGTTTTTGACACTATCTCCTTTTTAGGCCTCCTAGCCCCACATAGTCCCTGTCTAACTTGGTATGCAATAGTGATGTATTTTATTAATCATTTATATGTACAATTTACAATGTTAGGCTCTCAATCCTTGATCATCACAGGATCTCTAGAATTCATCATATAGGCACTCTGACCCAAAATCACATATAGGCTCTCCAACCCAAAATCATACTAGCTAAACAGTCTATATAACATTTGTACATATACATTTATAACATGGGGATCAAACTAGGGATATTATAACTATTATACATAATGATATCCCCAAAGGGATATGTGTAACAATAATCTCAATTGATTCAAGGAAGGATAACATGTGCTAGAAAATAAATATTTCACGACTTCAACCCTCATCACATTACTAGCAAGTGAGAATGATGAATAACTATTTCCTTGTAAATAAAGAGAAATAATATATCATTCATGGTAGGGGAATATGTGGGATAGAGTTTGAATGAGGGGGCAATGGAAACTGAAAACAAGATGATTCAATAGTCAAAAAAGTACCCATTCCAAGAAGGACCTAGGTTTTGCAAATCAATTGACTAAATTTAATGATGAAAATATCATTTATATTGCTACACTTTTCGAAATCATATATAATTGTATTCATCTTGATCAAAACAATAAGGTTCTACAAGATAAATTATATAGTATGAAGGTTGTCTTATAATATATTTCCAATCAATTTCAACATGACCAAATAATTCCTCAAAAAAATGTGAATTATTGGTTGTGAAGGATCCAACATTCCCTTGAATAAACCTAAAGATTGATAGATCGCTCTAAAAAATAGAAGCAATGTTTAGGTTGCCTCTTCTATAAGCCTAGACTCTCTAGAAAAATTAGAGAGTAGACAAAAAGTTTTGATAAAATATTAAATGATATTGAAAGGGCCTATTTAGTATTTCACAATGCTCAATAGATTGATTTTGTCAACACAACAACATCTATAGGTGTTGCTTCAACCAATGATAGAATCGGGATTTTATGGCGTTGGGTATTCAAGATATTGAGATAAAGGTGTATACATGGAATAATACAAAAGATCATCAATTTTACATAATTTGGATATATTTCTTAGGTAGCATTGGAGAAACTTCGTTGCTCAAAAGAGTCTACAACACTTGAAAGTAAGTTAATGTGTTCCAACCAACAATTTGGATAATTATTTCTCAAAACTTTAACATTTTAAACGTTCAAAAATTTATTTCCAACACAATAAATATAAACTCGGGGGGTAGTATTAATGTCAAGAGTAGTTGTGATCCTAAGATGCAAAAGATGAAGTTGTTTACATGTCTCAATGTAAATAATTTTCTATTGATATTGAATGACATGTGCACTACACTCAATTTGGAGGGAGAAGTGGCATCCCGGTGGCAATGAGTATTCTATAGTGGTTTTATCATAGGAGGAAGGGTGGTATTTCTTCTATAGAAAATATTTTTATGGAAGTGATCCCACCAAAAGTAAAGAGGATATCGACAAGGGAAGTTCACTTCATACCAATGGGTGTGCCCCTGCCAAAAGGATGAGAAGTAATGCCAACAAAGGGAAATGGATTCACATGTTTTCATTCCAAATGAATGGGTGCATTAAGGGAGAGATAAGAGTTCAAACTCACAAACCAAGGAGGCTTTGTTTCTTAAGGTAATTAAGAGACTCCATAATAATTACCTTCATTAAAAAATTTCAACTATGATTACACTAATATAGCTTCATTTACTATTACTATTGCTATAATTGTTTTTTGGTCAGTTTTATCTAGGGTTTTACTCTTTCTTAAATTACAAAAGCACTCACTTATGTTCACCCAAGATTGACCTAGTGAAACTTCTCAAGCATTATTAGGTAAGGCTTGTCGTCATTTCTTCATTCATTGATTTTGTATACATTTTTCTTTCTCTATATGTGCGGTGGTTTGATTAAATGTTCACTCATTTTATCTATTGAGATAGCTCTCATTACTCTAGCAAGATTTCTACTTAGTTGATATCTTGATTGATTTCTTGTCTATCACCCCTCGTCTTAGCCTTTTCATATAAATGTGTAACACCCTTCCCGGTTTTAACCTTCTAGAGTACACCATTACATGTAAGGAACAACAATTTTATCCTTTGCAAAATGCGTAAAGTTGCATCACTTACATAAATGTTGCAACTGTAGGGTTATGTGTGTTTATATATATATATATATATATATATATATATATATATAACTAACAAAACTATGCAATTTTCTCTAATATTGTATTAAGAAAATCTTTTGTACAATACTATACTTCAACAATCTTATTTATAATTCTTTTAATTGTTCTATCAAGAGTATTAGCAATTGTTTAAAACCGCTTTCTTAAGTCTAAATATTTATCTTATCTTATTCTTCTATCCTATCTTTAATAATTTAAAGTTGTCACATTGACTAAATATTTACTACTTAAAATTTACTAATCAAATCTTAATATTATATTTTAATGTTCATATTCGNACCGCTTTCTTAAGTCTAAATATTTATCTTATCTTATTCTTCTATCCTATCTTTAATAATTTAAAGTTGTCACATTGACTAAATATTTACTACTTAAAATTTACTAATCAAATCTTAATATTATATTTTAATGTTCATATTCGCATTTCTGTTATCGATTGAATACTAATCTTAATTTTGACTAATAAAATTATTCAAGTTCCTTATATATTTTACTATAAATTATAAATTATAAATGAGACAATCATGTCATTTAGTCCAACTTCTCCTTTAGGATTGAGAATAAAGGAATTTCAAGTTTCTTACGTGTATATTCTACTATAATTATAAATGATAACTATAAATTATAAATGAGACAATCATGTCATTTAGTCCAACTTCTCCTTTAAGATTGAGAATAAAGGAACTTCAAGTTTCTTAAGTGTATATTCTACTATAATTATAAATGATAAATGAGACAATCATGTTATTTAGTCCAACTTCTCCTTTAAAATTGAGAATAAAGGAAAAAGAGTTAAAATGAAATCAACATTAAAATTTTATGAAAATATGGAAATTGATTTTCGAAATTTTTTATTAATTTATTTTCACTTTTATATTATATTAATTAAGTTGCTATATTATAATAATGAAACTTTTATACATGCTGGAAAAATATGAAATTCTTTTGATTGACTAAATAAGTTAGTAATGAGTTTGATATTGATTTGACATTAATTTGCTTTATAGTTTAAATTTGTTTGTCAAATATAATGTTTAATTTAAGAAAATAAATATATATTTTTTGATATAGTAAAAATATTTATTTTTCTCATCTATAATTGATTAATATATTTCAAATCTTATTGTTGCCTTCACATATTTCAATATTTAAAATTAATTGCATAANAAATATAATGTTTAATTTAAGAAAATAAATATATATTTTTTGATATAGTAAAAATATTTATTTTTCTCATCTATAATTGATTAATATATTTCAAATCTTATTGTTGCCTTCACATATTTCAATATTTAAAATTAATTGCATAATCAATAACAACAGATTTTAATTGGTTGTACAACATATATAGCACTTATTACACCATCACAATAATTTTTTTTTTTTAAATTTACACATTTCTCAATATAAAATAAAAAATGAATAATGATGTTGATGTTTTGAATGTTTCTTGTCATAACATATTAAAATATTATATAAATTAAAATATAAATTATATATTTTATAATATATATGTTAACACACTAAAATATTATATGTATTAAAATATATATTATAATATTATATAAATTACAGTATATATTATATATAATATATATGTTAACACAAAAAAATATTATAAAATATTATATATTAAAATGTATATTATATTTTATAATATATATGTTAAGATAATAAAATATTATATATATTAAAATATATATTATATAAATTACAATATATATATTATATATTTTATAATATATATAATACATAAAATATTATATATTAAAATGTATATTATATTTTATAATATATGTTAAGATAGTAAAATATTATATATATTATAATATATATTATATATTTTATAATATATATAACACATAAAATATTATAATATATTATACATTAAAATGTATATTATATTTTATAATATATATATATAGTAAACTATTATATATATTAAAATATATATTATAAAATGTGAAAGGTTTATTTTTATATTTTATTTTTTAAATAAAATTTGTATTTGATTTGCTTAGTTTAATTAGAAGGAAATTCAGGTTAATCTCAAAATTATATAAGAGCTATATTAAAGTAAAATTATGACAAGATATTTTGTCCAATACCATTTATGACAAATCTATAAACTATGTGTTATCATGGAGCAATAAGGCTTTTTTCATCCAAAGTCTATGTCAAATTCTTTTAAGAAGTTGATTTCTTTTAAGATTGTGAAGCTAGCTCAATCGTTAGCATATTATTCATGTTTCAAAGTAATCATCATGAATAATTATAGGGTGTTAACTATCATCTTCATTTCCAAATTTACTTAGCAGGGACTAAGCTGCCATACAATCCTTGTTCTATTATATTTAAGGATATTAACCTGATTATCCTCCAATTATCCTTCTTAAAAGTAGTTTATTCTACGAACCTCAATGGACACAATCTCTAATAGAAAAATTAAAAATCTTAATTTTGTGTTGTAAATGCAATGGATGTTGTGTTGTGAATGGAATGAATGCTTGGCATGCAATTCAATAAGTTGGACTAATTGAAATGTCTATGTGAAAGCCAATCAATTACTTAGATAAGGATTCGAACAATCCACTATACCTCGTTCAGAGTATCATCCAAATTTTATACACGGAGCTCCCATACCTGTTACATCACGTATTCCCAATCTCTTGGATATTGTGATTCTCTCTTCACCCACATTTCATTTTGAGTATATTTCTAGTCTCTCGGATATTGTTATTAGCTCTTTACCCACATATAGTGGATGATTATGATACTTTGAGTATATTTTTAGTTTTTTTTATATTGTGATTAGCGATTCACACATCTCATTGAAAAAGTTTATAGTGGATGATTATGATATTTTGAATATGTGAATTTTTTTAATGTGCATGTGGATAATAATAGTCATTGGAATCAAAATATCATCCAATGACTCTTAACTCTTGGATGTTGTGATTAGATCCTTCTCCACATTTCATTGGGAAGTTAGTGTTTATAGTGGATGATTATGATACTTTGAGTAATGTTTCTTGTTAGTATACATAGTGGATGATAGTGATTGGAATTAGAGTGTAATTTAAAAAGATTTTTAATATGATAGTGATTGGAATCAAAATATCATCTCAAAAAGATTATTGATTAGGTAATTATTGGATGTGGTGATTAGATATTTATCTACATTTTATTAGAAACTAGTTATAGTGGATGATTATGATACTTTGAGTAATGTTTCTTGTCATTATACATAGTGGATGATACACATTTCATTGGAAAGTGTTTATAGTGAATGATTATGATACTTTGGGTAATGTTTTTTTTTTTTTTTTTGTTAATAAACATAATGGATGATACACATTTCATTGGGAAGTGTTTATAGTGGATGGTTATGCTACTTTAAGTAATGTTAATTGTTAATATACATAGTGGATGATACACATTTCATTGATAAGTGTTTAAAGTAGATGATTATGATATTTTGAGTAATGTTTTTTGTAAATATACATAGTGGGTGATAGTGATTGGAATCAAAATGCAATTTAAAAAGATTCTTAATCAAGTACTTTGGTATGTAGTGTGCATTCTTATTATAGGTACTTCATTAAGAATTTTTTGAGATGGCATTCTAATTCCAATTTATATATATATATATATATATATATATATTTTGAGATGTAGTGTTTGTTTTTATTATGATATATGGGGAATAATTATTGAGGGTAATAGTTTGAATGATTGGAAGTAGATTTTGTATTCTATCCATTCAAATTAAAAATTTTGATGAGATATATTATCTTGTGATAAGATTGGAAGGGTAGATGACCATTTAGAGTCGAAATTACTCATAAGTGTCTCCAAAGTCTTAGTCCTTGTTAAGCCATAGTTTTCCTACTAAGTGCTAGCTTGTTGATTAAGTATGGTTGTCATTGATATCAACCCTTGAAGAAAGTCTGGTAGTGAATTCTGGTAGCACAAAGGTTTGGGTAATGGACCCAAGGTTTTTTCATGTATAATGGTATGAGTTTTAATATATTTGAAGGTAATACTATTATATATGTATAGTACATGTCATTCCATTTCTATTGGTATGTGGAACGTCACATAACTCCTCACGGTTAGAGAGTTATGGCCATGAGAAGTTGGAGAACCCAAGTTTGTTTGATGGATAATGGTACGAGTTTTGACATATTTTCAGGTAAGACTATTCTATATGGATAGTAAATGTCATTCCATTTCTGGTGGTATGTGGAATGTCACATAACTCCTCATGGTTTGAGAGTTATGGCCTTACAAAGTTGGAGGACCCTCATATGTCATCTAGAAGCCCCAAAAGGTCAAAGTAG
>SNQJ01S0040713.1:0-13250 GCA_010110895.2 Picea sitchensis | reverse complement strand
GAGAAGGGTGGGTGTGTGCCTTTTTATGAATAACTTGGCAGGGTGGGCACTTTTTGATGGCCTCAATACAATCCTTGAAGATTGAGGGCAAAAAGTAATTGGCACATAAACTTTTCTGGGTTGTAGCCATCCCAGAAATGTGATTTCCACAGGCCTCAAGGTGACAATCATTGAGGACGTGTTCAACCTCTTCATGAGTCACACATCATCGCTTGATAGTGTCAATTCCATGACAATATAAAGTGTCTTCAATAATATGGTAATGATGGGAATGGGGGAAAATATGACGATGTTCTTCACGAGAGATATCGAGCTGAAAACGTTGGTTCTAGAGATAAAGAAGGATGTCTCCATACCAAGGATAAAAAATGATAGTGAGGAATAGATATTCATCAGGGAGAGAATCTCTAGGCTTAGTGTCTTCATCAACATGGGGAAAATCGCAAATGAGCTCCGCAAACACCAAGGACTTTCAAGATCGAATTCCTAAAGGATGACGATCCATTTAGAGAATTTTCCCCCAAGGAATTGACGTGTCAGAATATGATACATGGGTTTTGAGTCTGCGATAATTGTGGTGGTGTATACCAAAATGTAGTGACAAAATATCTGGATAGAAATGACGGTTTCCAGAGCCAACTTATCAACATGTGAATAACGAAGCTCTGGTCCAAATAGGCTTTTCCTCAAATAATAAATCACATGTTCTTCACTAGAGGAGTCCTCTTGAACTAACACCATGGCAATAGTGGAAGTAGAGGATGCTAAGTAAAGGATATAGTCCTTCACATAGTCTAGAGGATGCAACAAAGGAGTGTTGGTCAGTTCTTTCTTAAGAGCCTCAAAATATCGTTGAGCAGTGTCATCCCAGATGAAAGGGGCATATTTCTGCAACAATCGCATGAATCCTTTAATGATCTCATCGTAGTTACAAATGAAGCGGCGAAGAAAATTTTCTTTCCTCTGCAAAATTTGGAGTTGTTGCAAGTTGTTAGGTGGGGGTAAAGCTAGGATAGCTCTAATATTTAAGGGATCAACCTGAATCCCATCCTTGGAGACAACAAATCCAAGGAGTCAGCTTGATTCAACAACAAAAATACACTTATGTGGGTTCAAATGAATACGGTAGAGACATCGAAGAAAAATCACCCGTAGATGACCAAAATGGTCTGATGGACTAGATGAGTGGGAAGGTAAGTCATCGAGGTAAGGTTTTGCAATAGGTTTTATATTGTGGAAAACATATGACATGGCTTGCTGGAATGTAGCACCAACATTTTTAAGGCCAAATGGTAGTTTTCGATAGGAGAAATTTCCCCACGGGAAGATGAAGGTTGTCTTATGTTGATCAGCAGGTAAAATGTCAATCTGGTTGTACCCTGAGAAACCATCCATAAAAGAGAAAATTATGCTACCCGCACAATTATCAATAATCTGGTCAATGAAGGGCGTAGGATAGTTGTATTTCAGACAAGATTTATTGATATCCCTATAATCAGCACAGATGCGAATGGGCCACTTTTTCTTAGTAACCAGAACAATGTTCGAAACCCATTCCGTCAAGGGGACACGATAAATGAAGCCAGATTTCAATAAATTTTCAACTTCTTCCTTAATGGTCGCAGTCTTCTTAGGATTGACCGAGTGGAGTTTTTATCAAATAGGTATGACACCTGGGTAGGTTTTAATCTCATGCACAATAATCGATGGATCGATCACGAGCATCTCTTCGTAGCTCGAAGCGAAGACATCACACAATTATTTAAATAAAGTGGTATAAGAGACCACTTCCTCGGGTGAACAATTAGCACCGAGGTTAATGTTTTCCACAACACCTTCCTTGATTGAAATGTCAGTAACGATCATAGATGAAATGTTTCCCAAATTCCCCTAAGAAAGAGTATCTTGTGTGAGTATGTAAGATTATGGAAAATTGACAACATCAGGAGGGAAGACATAGTGTATGTCTTCCTGAATTTCTTCAAGAGGTGGAAGAAAAGAGGACCGATGATACTTAGCATCCCAAGGTACATCGTCAATACTAATAATTTCCATTATAGATTCAGCAGAAGGAAAAATTTGGGAAATGTAATCAAACGCACACGACAAGGAATTTAACTGTGATGGCATCGAGTAACTGTCGGGTGCCAATAGATGTTGGTCATTCGAGGAGGGAGAGGCGGATTGGATAACAACGTATGAGCTTTCGGATGGAATAAGTGGCATGGTGTCACCTAGTGCATCGAATTCCAAAGGACTAGGTACAATCAAAGGGTCAAATGACTCCAAGGATTGGTAAATCGTAGTCAAAATCATATTGATTGTGGCAATATGATGTGTGGTGGGTGGAAGTGGTGTAGAAAAGGTACCCATAAGGCTAGAGTCTTTCAACAAGTCAACACCAACGCTTTCTTATGTGATCTTGGTATCTCCCAAAAAGGGAATATTGTTGGTAGAAGGAGTGCAAGCGTCAGGTGTACAGTAATCTAACTGATCAATGGTGACAATTTTACCTTGATGAGGAAATTGCACACATCGAAACATCGAAGAAGCTACGACATTCACGACATAAAACCAACTTCTTCCAAGTAACAGGTTGTAATCGAGAGGAGAATCAACCATGTCGACATAAACAGTAATAGTTTTGCCACCTAACCAAATAGTTAAGGACTGTAATAGTTTGTGAGGATGAAAACATCGCCCATCGAATGCACGCAACATCATTGGGGACTTGTTAAGTGCAGGTGATTTCAATATGTTCCAGCAGGCTAAATACATAACACAAGTAGAGGCTCCCTCATCCAAAATAGTTCAGTGAATTTGTTGATTGTGAGCAACAACATCAACTTGGAAAGCAAGTTGGCGAGAGAGTCGAGATACAAAATTATCTAGTTTAAACATGATATTTTTGGACGACTAAGGATCAAAAGTGCTAATAGCGGCCAAGAGCATTCTATGTTGCCCGGGGCAGTGCTATAGAACTTCTAACGTAGACATAGCACATGGTGCTTGAGCCAAATATTCAACAATGTTGTAGTTCTGGGCATCATGTGAACTAGGATTAAAGGTAGATTTACAGATAGTTCTCTTAGGAGGGCGTAATATAGAGTTGAACATAGGTTTATCGATCTGAAGTGATCCAGACGGAGGACTGATAGATGGTGGGATAAAGGAGGATGGTGATGGATCCGGTAAAGAAACATTAGTGACCTTTCCTTTGTCAAGTTTAGCTAGTGTGTCGTAGGTCATAGAGTGGGTGGTTAAATCAATCCCATTAAATAGATATATATGGGCACTTGTCGAGGCTTAATCATGAGAAGGGTGGATGGAACTTCCCCCTAGAGAGGGAGTTTGAGAAACCATAGATTGTTGCTGAGGAAAAGGCTGAGTAAGCACGACGGGTTGGGAATTCCCCTTGAAACATTTGGCCACTTCATCACGATTTGGATAGTCTTGAGTTTAGTGATTGTCACCACAAATAAGACATGGGAATTTCACTTTCCGCTGTGGTTGATTTTTGGTAGCAGGTGGTGGGTTTTGAGCTTTAGGTTGTTCATTGTTATTATTATTTTTGGTTTTTTTCTTTGTCTTTTTCTTACCTTCAGATTATTGTGAAGGGGCAGATTGAACTGCATTCACCTCAGAGATTTGAGTTTGGGGGGAGGTAGAGGAGAGTGTGGTCAAACCGGGAGCTAGTGTCAGAGCAGATCGGTTAGCTATTCCATTCGACTAGGACATATATTGGGTTTTGATGGAGAAAATAATTCCATCCGCATGTGATGAGGATTAAGGTTTGGATGGATTGGTGTTTGCACAGGTATCATTTGTGATTAATTCATACAAAGTACCATATTGGGAATAAACCAAATCTAAGTATTGAGCCCGAGCAATGGCCTCTTCCTCGGTGACTACACCACCCATGGTGACATCATGAGAAATCGGGGGTAAGAGTGATTTAGTAAACCATTTTGTCAATAATTGGTCAGGAATGATTTCTTTGATCAACCTTCATCATCGCCTCCATTCATGAATATGATCGGAGATGTGCACGGAGTTGGTCTAACAAAGGGAGGTCAAGACTTCGGTACCCGTCTTGTATCAAATGGGTAGTTGAAAGTGTGAGAGAAAGGACAAGACAAGGGAGTTGAAGTCTTGAAAAGAACCACGTGGCAGTTCAATAAACCACTTGGATGTTGAACCCGTAAGTGTTTGTTGGAAAAGACGCAAATATATAGAATCATCCATTAAGGAGTTTGATGAATACCACAAATGGAAAATCATCACATGGTTATTTGAGTCTTCTCTAGGTTTACTGTCAAATTTTGGAATATCAGAAGGTAGTATAGCCGGAATCACTGGCTAGAAAGGATAATGACGTATAGGATCATTGGTCAACCGAGACAAGTCTGGGAGATCTAGAATAGCAAGGAAAGGTAGTTTTCGGTTAACCTGAGGGTGATACTGGTGTCACATAGGGATGCCAGTAGGACTGTAAACTGGGTGAGGTGGATAATTGTAACCAGTAGGTCCTCCTACATACCGTTGTTGTTGACCAGAGTAAACAAGATTTGAGGACGGTTGAGAAACATGTGAGACCAGAGGATAACCTGATTGGTTTTGAGGATTATAATTTGGATTTGGTGTTTGACCATAGGGGGGGGTAAACATTTTGTCCATAAGGAGGATATAGATTAGTCCCTTGAGAAAGATGAAGTTTTTGTAGACCTTGAGGATTATGCCCCCCAGAGAACTCTGGGTTTCTTGGGAAAGGGATGTTCTATGGATTGGGCGTTGTAGATGCATTTTGTCCATAAGGTTGATGATGGTCTCTAGTTTGGGGCTGCCCCCCAGCATGAGGTTTCCCTCCAAATGGAGTTCTCCCTCCGAAATGAGGTTTCCCTCCAAACAGAGGTTTCGCTCCGAAAGGAGGTTGCCCCCCAGCATGAGGTTTCATTCCAAACGGAGGTTTCCCTCCGAAAGGAGGTTTTCCCCAGCATGAGGTTGAGTCCTTGAAATTTGGAAACCAGACATAAATGACTAACTGGTGCCACTTAATGGATTAGAGCCACCAATACCAGTCCCTTAGGGTTTTTGTATAGGTATAGAACTTCTCGGTATAAGTTGGGTAGTGTTGACAATGAAATAATTGAATGCTCTGTACCCAAGGGGAAGTGACGAAGAATGCCTAGACGAAAGTGGTGTACCAATGGGAGCTTGGCTAACCAACATGTTAGCGGTGGGAATAGTTTCAACGTGATGGAACATTGTAGAATGGGCCATTTGGAGAGAAATAGTGGGACTTGGACCAACAGACTACATGTTCGGACCAACGGACGGTGTGGTTGAACTAATGGTTGTATCAGTAAAATGATCTAAAGGTACAATATAGGTAACAAATGTTTCGGGTATTTGGGATATGACAGGTATATCAACACCTATTCCTAATCCGTAAAGGTCTCGCACAATGCGAGGTGATCTTCGAACTATGTCAGCAGTCCAAAGGGGGTCTTCGGCTTGAGGGCCCAAATGAGACCTGGTCGGAATGTCAGAAGGATCAATGACAACAAGTTCTCTGACTAAATTCAGCTTGAGAAAACGCCTTTCATATCATGCAGGAATGCGGAAACCCTCCATAGAATCTGAAACAATTCAAAAATTTTCTAAAGAGGTGGAAACTTCCTTGTGTGAGGTTATAATTTCATGGACCTTTCTCTGTTGAGGAGAGCCCTCCATAGAATGAGTGGGTAAAGGGGTATAATATTTCATATATGCTAGGGGGAAGTCCCTGTACCCTACGTGAACAATGTGGAGGGTCCATGTTGGTGGGAAAAATTCGACTGAAAAAATCTATGGCCAACTAATGAAAAATAAACAACATGCACTAATCAAATATAGGAATCAAACCAAACAAAAAAAAACTTATCTCGATGACCGTACTAGTTGGTGATGAAATCCAACGTCGCGTGATCAAGTCAAGAAGGGGATAGGATATGGTGGAATAGTTACGATGGTGACCTACTTAACGGACTTGTGCCTTGGTGCAAGCTTCCACACAGTAATTGTGGATCTAGCCTCCAAGGAGCCCGAGTGATTTTGACCACCGTATGTTCTGGGTACAACAAAGACTTCCCTTCACCGTCACCTTGTGTAAGTACCTAAATATTATGGCTACTAAGGACACCAACTCGAGGTCATCCCCTAGATGGGTGCAGTCCATAGTCCAGTCTGAATGTATGAGCAGGATAACAAGTCTAAAATCCTTCGAGAGAACTGAGGACAAGTGGACCGATAGAAATCCAGAGGACCTCGAACAAATTCAGAGTTCACGAAGCACCGAGACCAAATGAAACCAGCTGAACCTCAAGAAGAACCCTCAATATACGATCTCACCACTACAAATGGTTGAACCACGGAGGGATAATCTTCGTAACTCTCTCGAATGTGACCTCGTGCATAACCCCTGTGTGAGAGGGGAATCCCAGAAATCCTATATGACAATTGGATTTTCTTTCCCTATCAAAAGATGCTAATTTTTGTTTTGAATACTTTGGAGAGTTGTACTCATAGCCTAATCCAAAGTGTTAATCCTAGTCTAATGTTGGTGGAATATTCTAAAAACAAAATGTTCTAGAGAATTTTTAATTAGCGTTAATTTTGCAGCTCTTCTTTACTCAAGGGTGTATGAATTGAAACTGGTGGTATTATGACTCAATTTGCAAAAAATGCATAAGAAATGATAAGCAGTCTTTTCTTTCAATGAATGCCTATTTAAGGGAAGGAGAAAAATGTTCTTTTCACCGTCAAACACTAATATGCAGTGTCCTCAATCAATTTTTTCTCAATCAAATCCAGTATAATGCTAAGACTTTCATAGAATTTTGTTCTAATATCCAAAAACAATCATAAAAAATGTATCCTTTTTCTTTATGTGTGAATGATAATAAATCTGATGTAAATCTCCCTATGTCATTCAAACTTTAAGATCAATGATGTTTAGACAATCAGAAGAAAACTTCACACAAACAAAAACACACTCTCGTCTTGATTAAACAAGAAATACAAAGATAACGAAACTTGCAAAAAGAAAACCAAAAACACAAAAAGAAGGAAAAAGGTCTTGGACAAGATGACCTCAAAGATCAAATGGAATGGTGCATAGAACTTTGAATTTCCTTACAAAAGCTTTCACTCAGTTAGATAAATGAGAGGAAAATAGTAAGTTGACTCTAAATCATCAAAGACAAAGAGTGACTTCGAGGTAAGGAAAAAGTATCAAAATTCGAAACAAAAGGTGATCAATTCTCAGAAAGCAAAGTGTTGAAGGCCAAGAGAAAGATGTATTGAGGTTGTAAGGACTCTGAGTAAGTGCCAACAACAAGAAAATGAACTCAAAGATTGAACCCCTAAAAGATTCTTAACAGAAAGGGGCAACGCTCTAGTGTCAAGGGCACCAGAGTGTTGCAACGATCTGTGTAAGACTAGCAGGGAGCGCCAACACTATGGTAGTAAGGGAAGGGGAGCGCTAGCCTCTTAAAGTTCATAAAAATGCCCAGAAAATAAAAAAATCAAGAAAACTCAGACAATCAAAGTGGTTAGGATAGAATAAAGGGCCAATCAACACATATAAGAATAAGATACACAATATGATGAAGGTCAAAAAATGAGCAAAGTCCAAAACAAGACATGGGAAAGGAATCAAAGATCAAAGTTCCTCCCTAGTGGAGTCGCCAATTTCTGTTACAGGAAAATCCCCTTGCGGACAAGTGGATTTCATCTTGGATACTAGACCCCTATGAACAAGACAAAAAAGTTCTATTGTGGACACTCACATTCCTTTTCATGAAGCTAAACTATTCAAAGAAGAATGAAGAAGGGTAAATACCTTTTACCAATGTTTGTCCTTGCTCTATCCAGGTTGATCCTTATATCCAAGTTCTTCATAAGGTCCTGCAATACAATGAGAAACATCAACGAAACATACTTCCTACTCTACCATGATTAGCTTCAAAATGGATCTATAAAAGAAACAAGTTCATGAAACGTACACAAAATTTAAAGGAAACAGGCTAAGCATAGATTTGTATTAATGAAAACAAAGTGAAATGCTTACAGCTATATATGTAGGTGCAATAGCTTCACCAAGCTCTCTTTGTCCATACCCTTGCTCAAATAATCCACACATAGAATTATGATGCTTCAATGATCTCTCCCTTATGAGATCATAAGGTTGATGCCTTACAATGTCTCCCCTTTCACCATGAGGAGGCCTCCTTATATAGGCTTGGAGAGGCCTAACCACTTAATACATTCTTGGGATAGGTTGAGGATTCTTCTCCTTCAGTTTTGGATCTTTCCTAAGATCAATCCTTGACCTCAGATTCAAATCCAACCAACTTCAGATATTAAGGGGATTCTTCCCTGATTTCTCTCAACAGTCCAAAATTCACTCAAAAAAGGCCAACACTCCTTGAAAATGGGGTACAGAGCATTGCAACGCTCCTCCAAAAGAGGGTATAGAGCACTAGCACTCCTTGAAAGTGTATAGGGGAGCGTTGCCTTCCAAAAATGATTTTTTAGTGGGTTCTTCAATGGAAAAAGACTTGTACTCTTTTTCAAATAACTTCTCCTCTTCAAAACCAGTCTTTTGAGGTGTCTTGTAAGTGTTCTTGATAATGTTGTTCGAGACACAACATAGGCAAGATGACAGTATGATATTTGCGACACTTGTGGGCGAAATACGACACTTGCGAGATTGGGTAATGATGACACTAGGCCATCATCGCAATGAGTAATTTTGATGTGTAACATAAATCCACCCCTAAGGGTAAAAAAAATAACCTGGTATCAAAGTTTGCCTACTATTATCGAAAGTCCTAAAAACGATTGGCCTATTATAACTTATGATAGTAAAACTATGACTGAAACAATGAACTAGAAAAAGAACATGTTTAACCATGAGGAGAAACATGTCCTTGTTGTGTGTGGATTTGGCCATCCAATGGGAGAGGAAGAGGAAATCGCAGAATAACAACATCTTGGGAACTGATAACTAGAGGCAGATGGTGAAGAATTGAAGCTTGATGTAGAGAAATTAGCCAAGATATGTGAAGATTGAGTTTCTTAATAGTGATTCTCAAGTCAACAATTTTTCCCCTCATTTCAAAGAACAGATGGAGAAGGGATTCTCTAGAAGGATAATGAACCAGATTTGTGTGCACTAATTGGGAATTTTCATTGTTGTTGTCAATTAAACCAATAAGGAAATTTTCATTTCCATAGGGAGGAATAGGAAGAAAAGGGGGAGGTGAAAAGACTGGTCCTAAAGGAACCAAGCCAATGACCACTCTGCACCCTCAAATAGTTATAGCTTCCTACATAGAGAGGACCCATTTCTGACTGGATTTGTGAGTAGGAGAAGTTGCGGAACCACGATCATGGAGAAAATATGAGACTATATCCTAAGACCGATGATAATTTGTTCTTCCCTGGGCTGGACCGCTTCTTCTCGAGTGAGCACAATTTATGGGCATGAGGTTGAGAGAGAAGAGGATAGGTATTCTCCAGAGGATGAGGAGATAATCCTCATATTGAAACAAGGTTGGAGTGGAAGACCAACATTCAGAGAAAGAAAAGGCGTGCAGAGGCTCATAACTAGTAGTAATTCCATCGCGTTGCCCTTATGGCTACCCCATATATATATTCATAAAATACTGCATTATTTCTTCCATATATAGAGTCCTAGAGGAGATATTAACCTTCCCTTCTATAGTACCAATTCCCATTTGAATATCAGGGCTCCCAGTCTTCAAACAAAATGTTGAAATGAATGTTCAAAACCTCGACAGGATGTGGGTCTTCCCGTAGAGGAGCATGAGGAGGATTGCACCTCCATTTGGTGTAAGGTCCTTGATCCATCTGCATTTGATCATATCAATGATACCCCATATTGGGTAGAGTCCTAATTTCTTTCCATATTAATTCATTCCAATAGAGTGGGATCTTTGGGTCAAGGGAGATATTTTTAGTCCAGATCCAAGTCTCCTCGATTCACCCCAGTATTAACCATATTTCCAGCCACTTTGTTGGATTCTCTGTGCACATGTGAAGGAATGATAACAAGGTGGTTTTGAATGAGATACATCAAGATTTCAATATTATTGAGAAGTATCCAACTATGAGATATTTTAGCACGCTTTGAACCATGAAGGAGACGGGTAAAAAGGACTTGGACATTCTGGGAGTCACCTTCAACAATAAGAGTATGGTAGCCAATAATATATGATGATTAAATGATTGTGATTAGGGCCTAGAGTTCTGCAACAATTCTAGTATCATGCCCAATGCTATCAGCCAATATATGGAGGATGGTGCCCTGATCACTTTTGAAAACCACCACATATCCTGCTAGGCATGGGTTACCCTTGGAAGCTCCATGATATTTCATCTTAACAAATAATAGAAGATGTTTTTTCCAAGAGATTGGATTGGAAGTGGATGCTTCTCTAGAAGGAAGAGTGAAGAGAAGATAGTAGGGGAGAAGTGTCACTGTTTAAGAATGGGTTATTTTATCTTTCCACAATTGTAGTCTTCTTCCAACAATTTATATTTGCATGTATTTTACAATATATAGTCCTGTATTTTATGTCGAATGTGATCCCAAGACATATAAGTGGGTTGAAAAATTATTCGGTTGCGCTCCTTCTAGATATTTCAAAGAATAAATCATGGAAAGAGTTTCTATATGTGGTTTGGGATGGAGTTGTTGAAGGATTCCTTTCTCCATTCATGAATGGTAGTAATTGTGTTGTCCCTATGTATGTTTGTGGTATGCATGATTTGTGTTGTGAGATCCCAATCCTATGAACTATAATAAAATTGATTGAGAAGGTGATTTTTTTCCTTATAATTTTGGCATAAAGAGGAGATTGACAGACCTATGGAACCTCGCTTCCTAAGATTATCCCAAGTAAGAATGATATTGTGTGCAACAATCCATAGGAAGGAGTTGACTTTAGGCCAATGATTAATTTTCCAAATTTTACACCAAATTTATTCTTTGGGAAGAACATGGAAGGAGGTCTACAAGACATAGGCATGTTTAATTGAGAATGTTCCTCTCGGCTAGTGCCCCCACCTAAGAATGTATGGACCATGCTTAATTCTTATTTTGTATCTTGTTGCTTCCTCTTGCAGTGATCAAATATTAATGGCTTCTTCTATTTCCATATCTTTGTGAGTAGCTTTCCAAGTGTTCTAGGGATTGTTATTGGATAAATCCATAAGTGCGGACACAAACCAATCTCCCTAGATCCACCTAGATCTAGAACAAATCAAGACAAAATAATACTCTTTCCCTAGATTTCGACTATTGAATTAAGTAGGAGGCAAGAATGAGTAACATAACTTATAATCGCTTCCTATGGTCTTTGTTGTTCCAACTTTGCTCCAATGCTCTTGTGCAGTCAATACCAGGACAACTCAAACCAATTGAAGTGAAAACAACTCAATATATTCAACAGTCAATCTATGTATATGATCAAGGAATTATACAATAAAGTGGACTTAGCTTTATGGGAAAGGTACATATTACTGTATCATATTGATGGAAAACAAAGATTACAACCTAAGCCTTGATGTTGAAAACCTCCTTTCGATGGCCCTTGGCTCTAACACACACACTTGCTCACTTGTATGAAGAAGATCAACCCCTTTTGATAAACTTGTTGGAGTTCTTAGCTGCTGTAGCATCAGTCCTTCACACAATCTTTCACTAATTCTCCAATGTATTGCTTAACCTTGTTTGCTTCTAACCTTTTCCATGAGAATCCCCTCAATATATAGGAGAGAGTGAATTAGTTACTTGGATAAGAATGATCCCAAAATATCAAGAAATCCAGTACTTAGATAACCATTCGAATGCCATCTCCTCCTTCTAGAAGATTCCCTTCTAGAAGCTTCTAGAATTCATCTTTTTCCTTGTTTTAAAAAGTGTTCGCACCCTAGCAGTTACACACAGTGTGAACTTATCGCACCCTAGATTAAGGAAGCCTGCGAGAATCATGCATTCTCGCAGACAAATGTATTAGCAGCCTGCGAACCTTCCTCCAAAATGTCATTTCTGGAAAGAGATGAAGGTAACTTTTCTCAGGAGAAATTTCTAATGAAGAGCCTGAGTACACCATAATCAATACATCATCATGACGACAAAATTCATGGGTAACCTAATGCCCCCCAAAGTCTGAGATTGGAACCAGTGACAGACGATAGGCTTTGTAAGTTGCATGTGTGTGTCGAGAACCAGGAGCACATCTAATCGAAAACCTGCGAACAATCAAGCATCTGCAGAGTATCATATATATCAATTCTGAGGCAGGCATTCCCATACTCAGATCACAGAATGATGCCATTGTAGACATGGGTCATGGCCACCAATCATACACTGTGGATCCATGCCGTCAAAATATAGAATAGCCACCTGAATACACTGTGGATGTATGTGAGAAATTTCAAATCAAGACGACATAGCCACAAAACATACACAGTGGATCTATGTGTCGCAAATTATACATACTCCATCGCAACCTGGATCACAAAGATGATATCCAGGGTCTTCAATCTCATCCCCCAAAGTACAAATCTAACCATGTGATTACATGTGTTGAAGTCGAACATGGTAGAAACCACTTGATTACTGGTCATTGATGAAACCGTTAACAAGTGAGAGGGAAATCACCATTGATGTCAATGACTCCCAAGGTACTATAGTACAATCCATCCACTGTGAATAAATGAGTTGATGTCGAACATCCGATGGAATCTTTCGATCAGGGGTCAATGTTGTAAACCCACTGTTGAAAGTGAGGAAACTTGCCATTGAGGCATGCAAGTTCCAAGGTACTAAACAATTTCTAAGTCTTGATTCTGCATAATGAGTTGAAGTCGACGGAACAAAACTCGTCACAGGAGGGCCTTGATGTATCCCTCATCAATGACACGAAATGAGTAACAAATTTTGAAGGTGAAACAGAGCATTTTTCAAATTGGACTGGACATAGGGAAGGCCGACACAAAGATAATGGATAACTGCATATGGCCGACTCAATATAGGTTTTAGATGGACTTCTCTTGAACATATGAATGACACGACCAATGATTTGGCAGCATTGACTCAAATATGACACATGAAATGACCTTGTAATCAATCGAAAGAGAGACAAATGGATTTCCCAAATCGGCTTCAAATGATGAAT
>SNQJ01S0040712.1:75852-91112 GCA_010110895.2 Picea sitchensis | reverse complement strand
ATATCAGTGTTAGGGCAAGATGGAAGGAAAAATAACTCCACACTTGATGTCTTTTGCATTAGTAGGATAGATGCATATATACATAAGTAAATGACTCTTGGTCTTCCCTAATGGATGATCGTTCCTATCACCTATGACTCTTCATATTTACATTACAGTTACAATAACACAATCCCAAGGATTACGTGTCCAATATTCTCCCCCTTAATTCGAAGGGGTGTGTGTCAGTCCAAGCATCATTATGAACTTCTCAATTTTTCTCTTTAAAGCGCTTTGGTGAAGATGTTTGCAATTTGCTCATTTGCGGAACAATATCTCAAGTGAATTGTCTTGGCCTCTATATGATATTGAATTAGGTGTTACTTTGTGTTGATGTGCTTTATTTGATCATGGAATCTAGGGTTCTTGGCCAACTTAATTACAGAAGTATTGTCAAATAGAATAGGAGTAGAAATCACTTGTTTCTCTTGCAAATATTCAAGTATTTCCCTGAGCCACACAATCTCCTTTGTCACTTATACAACTGCCACATATTATGCCTCTGTTGTAGAATCTACTGAAATTGATTGTTTGTGTGATCTCCAAGAGACAGTTGTTGATCCAAGACTCATGAGATAGCTTGAATTTGATACTCCATTTTCCTTGTCCCCATCAAAGTCTGAATCAGAATATCCGATCAATTTTAAGTCATCCACCTTAGAGTACTTGAGTCCAAAATCTTGAGTTCCTTTCAAGTATTTTAGAACTCTTTTTGCAACAAAACAATGTCCTTCACAAGTCTTTTGCATGAACTTGTAAAGAATCCAGACAACAAATGAAATGTCTGGTATAGTGATAGTAAGATAGATAAGACTTCCTAAAAGTTGTCTATACTTGGTTGCATCCTCAAATTCATTTCCTTCTTTTGATGTGAGTTTCAAATTTTGTTCCATTGGAGTAGAAACAAGATTGCACTCAGTCATGCCAAACTTGTTCAACATTTCTCCAATGTACTTCTTCTGGGAGATGATTATGTACTTTGGATTTTGTATCACTTCAATGCTCAAATAGTAGTGAAGGTGTCCTAACAAGATATACAACAATTTTTCCAACCTTTTTGAAAAACAAAGTTGAATTGTCAAGATTGAAATGTTTGAAATTTAATTTGAGAACATGCTCGGTTAACTTTTCATACCGTACTCACGGTTCTTGTTTCAATCCATATAAGGATTTGATGAGCTTACATACCTTATATTATTGTCTCTTCACAGCAAAGCCTTCTAGTTGAGACATGGACACATTCTCTTTCAAGTCTCCATTCAAGAAAGAAGTCTTTTCATCCATTTGATGAATTTTCCATCTAGTTTGTGCTGCCATGGAAAATATAGTGCGGATGGTATCCCATTTTGTTGTGGGGGAAAAAGTATCCTCATAATCAACACCTTCTTTCTGTGCAAATCCTTTTTCCACAAGCCTTGATTTGTTCTTGTCAAGTGAGACATCTGATTTGTACTTGTTCTTGAATACCCACTTGCAGCCAATCGGTTTGGTTCCATATGGAGAATCTACCAACTTCCAAGTCCCATTCTTGATGAGAGCATTGTATTCCTTCTGTGTGGCTTCTTTCCATTCATCATGAGAAGTGGCTTATTTAAAGGAATTTGGTTCATGGTTAGTAGATAAATTCAACTCACAATCATATGAAACATCCATGTCATCTACATCACCTAAGTTTGAATTATCTACATTACCTCTCACCGGGATGAACACTTTCAAGTGTTTTTGTGAGCCATTTTGGTGGACCTTTCTGAGATGGTCCAAGTTGCTCGGTTGATTGAGATGGTGTTTAGTTCTCATCAAGTCTCAACTTTTCAATCTTCTTGATCACATCATCCAACTGAACTTCAAGTTCTTATCAAGTGGTAGGAACTTCTTCATGAGGGGAAGATGGTGCTTCAAAAGGAGATTCTAGAGATTGACCCAAGATAGGGATCCCCCCTTCAAGATGTGGAATCTCGTCATCAAATTCATGATATGTCTTTACACGAGTGAATCTATCCAGATGATCAATATTCCTCTCAATAATTTCATCTTTCTTGGTGGATTCAAGAAAGATCACATATCTGGAAAGGATGAACTTCATGTTTGTCTCATTGTAAAGACAATACCCCTTGGTGGTATTTGAGTACCCTAGGAAGATGCACTTTCAACTCCTTGCATCAAGCTTTCTTCTTTGCTCCTTAGGAATCAAGGCATAGCAAGTGGAACCAAAGACCCTAAGATGCCTCACCAAAGGAATGTGGCCATTCCAAATTTCATACAGAGTCTTTTTTTTAAGAGCATGGGATAGACACCTGTTTTTGACATAAACCACACATAGAACTGTATCAGCCCAAAACATTAATTTAACATTCTTGATAACATCATGGAATGAACCATATTTAGGAGTGTCTCATTCATTCGTTCGACACCATTTTGTTGGGGATTGTATGGAACTGTGGTTTGATGTTTGATCCCATTCTAGTGAAGGAATCTTTCAAATTCATTAGAAGTATATTCTCTTTCATTATTAGTGCGAAGAGAGCCAATACGAGACTGAGCTTCATTTTGAATCCATACATGAAAAATTTTAAAAGTTTCAAAATCTTGTGATTTATCTTTCAGCAACTAAACCAACACATTCTAGTGTAATCATCAATAAAAGTCATGATATATTTGTTTCCATTTGCAGAAGGAAAAGGCATAGGGCCACACAAATCAGAATGAATCAATTCAATTTTTCTACATGCTCTAGAAGCGGAATCATGAAAGGGTTGTTTGATATGTTTTCCAAGGGTGCAAGCATCACATTGCTTCAATTTCCTAGGAATAGTAGGCAAACCAGAAACACCATTCTTTCTCAACAAACAAAGATTGTTATAATTCATATGGGCAAATCTAGCATGCCACAAAAGACTAGATGGAATTATACATGAGCCATGATGAGAGAGGTATGCAATGGTGTGTGTATGGGAAGATGTCACATTCAGCTTCAGTAGTCATCCATGTTCCAATGCGGTCATGACAACCATGTTGTCAGAATCCTTCCTTATATCAACTTTGCCACTGATCATATGAACAGAGTGTCCTTACTGTTTGATGTGCATAAGGGACAACGATTTTCTTTGCATCTCAAGAAGATAGAGTACATTGTGCAGAAGAAAATTCGGGAGTCCAGGCAACTTAAGCATGATGGTGCTCATTCTCGAAGGCTTATGACTTTATTTGTTTGCAAAGTACACTACACCATCTACATTGGCGTTGAAGTCTTCGAAGAAATCTCTTCGAAATGTCATGTGGGAGGTTGCACCCGTGTCAAGAAGCCATGCTTCTCCCCAAGAAGAAAATGAAGTATTAAATAGATATTCAGTTACTCTTATATTGCAATAGGAAACAACATAATGAACATGTGCTTTACCTTTTGTTGGTCTTGAAGTTATATCATTGTCTTCTTTCTGACTATGTCTTTCTTCTTTGATTTTCTACCATGGAACTCTACAGTCGATGGCTTCATGTGACCCATTCATTCCACAACGGGTGCAATGAAGGTTGGATTTTTCTCGGGGTTTATGCCATCCCCCCTACCTCTGATATTTTTCTTTCTACATTGTTTCTTATTGCCTTCATGTTTCCCATTAAAGGAAGTGCTTCCAAAACCCATGCCAAGAGAATAGAAGGGCGACAATTCAAATGTTGGGATTCAAACTATGTGTAAGGGAAGCAGCTTGTTTGCACAAAGAACACACCAACACAGTGTGAGGTCGTGAATATAGCTAATAGGTGAGAAACACTACTAGACAATGGCTAATATTACACATCTTTCACAAATCCTGGCCGAAACATTAACAAGTTATGTGTCCAAAACATTGGAAATGTGTAAAGCTCAATATACTAGACCTGTAACTTCACCATTCCTGAGAAAATTTGTAAAAAGACAATTAGATAAGATTTTCGATCTGATAAACAACATGCTACATGCTTTTACATGCAATGTGGAAGAAGTTACATGCTTTCTGTTTTAGATACACTTAAGCATGAATATATCTTTAAGACAATGAATCATGCTAAATACAATGCATTATACTTTTTAATTTCACGCCTGCGATGGGTAAAAGACCGAGGTTCAACGATATTCATCAATAGTCATAGGATATAACTTAAATAACTACAAACAAAAATCTAGTGATTGGTGTCTACGTGAGGAATCTTGTTCCTTCCCATAATCATGAGAAGACAAAATCCCCTTGAGACTTAGCAAACACAGATTTAGATCATCCTACGAGTCCTTGAGAGTCTCAACGAAGTGCTGCTAGTATTAAACTACCTCTTAGTATTCCTACTAAAAGATGCACAATACTTGAACAACTCTCGATAAATCGACATGCCTCTTATCACAAAATCGAACTCTTGTTACCAATATGGAATCCAATACCATAAGCTTCCCTCTTACTAGTGTGAATTAGGGTTTTGGATATTAGAATGGTCGAGGCTAGGGTTTGAGTGGTTGGAACGAGAGAGAGTAGATACCCACAAAAAAATAACGCTATGTCTAATATGGATACCTTTTCCATCCCAAGAATCTCGACCGAGACTTGTATTAGGTTCATGAGGTCGTGATATTTCACCCTAATCACCATTGTCCAAGACTGTAAGGTGATGGAGGCTACATGAGAGGAAATGGGAATATTCGGATACCTAATGGTCAAGTTAACGATTCGCGGATGTGAGCATCAGAGGATCTTTGCGCATTGGAACCAGAAGTCGTGCGAAAGGAGACACAAACACCAGGAGTGAGAAATTAGAGAGAAATTACAGTTTAGTTTCATAAATTAGGGTTTTAATGGTAGAGTCTAGTTTAACTGATGCCAAATAATGAAGTGATACCTTGCAGAGGTCGAGAATCTATCAGAGAGGGAGTGCTCCAAGTAGACTAGAATACATAGAAGGAAGAAGGAAGAGAGATAGGCATGCCAACATAGGTGTTTTAGAATTCCAAGGAATCTACTCATGGAGTTAGGCCAAGCTCTGATACCACTGTCAGGCCAGGATGGCAGAAAAGATAACTCCACACTTGATGTCCTTTGCATTAGTATGATAGGTGCATATATACATAAGTAAATGACTCTTAGTCTTCCCCAACGGGTGACCGTTCCTATCACCTACGACTCTTCATATTTACATTACAATTACAATAACGCAATTCCAAGGATTATGTGTCCAACAATTAGTGCTACCAACTTCGTGTTATTATCACCAACATCACGATATTATCGTATTTTGGAGGGCCAACGGTATTTTTCGATATGTTAGTTTTGTCGACATTTTTTGATATTTTTCCTGATGTTTACAATATTTTCTCTTCTAGACCCTCGACAATATTTTCAACAACACAATGTTAGTAACACTGATATATATATAAAATTTAAAAACCAAACTAATAAAAAAACTCAAATAAAAAAAGCAAAACTTAAAAAATTAATGACAATCGACAAAGTCGGGGGGTGAGAGGGTGATTCCTGAAATCATCCATCCTCCCCTTCCCCCTCCAAGTGCACCATAATGGCCCATTTCTCCATCACACCGCTTAGAGGCCACCCTAGTAGCGACAAGTTTGAAGTTGGCGGGAGGGTGATTCCCATAATCACCCATCCCCCCTTTCCTCTCCGTGTGCATTGCAATGGCCCCCCCGCACCATTGAAAAACCACCCCAACAACAGTGGGTTTGAACATGCCACTATTGAGGTGGTCGGTGAGAAATGTGAAGGGGGAGGGGCGGGCGTTGTGAGTGGGTGTGGACAAGGGAGGGGTCATTGCGGTGCGTGCAAAGGGGAAGGAGGGATGGGAGATTCCAGGAATTGCCCTCCCCCATATTTGCCTATTGTCATTCATTTTTAAGTTTTGTTTTTCTGGTTAAAGTTTTGTATTTTTATTTAAGTTTTGCTTTTTAAGTTTTATTTTGTTTTTATTATTTTGGTTTTAAAATTTTGTATGGTTTTATTTAAATTGTTTTATATTGTTTTTTTCTTTTAATTTAAATTTAGCTTATGTTTGTTTTATTTTTTTTATTTTCATTTTTATTAAGATTGTTTTGTATTTTATTTTTGGGGTTTTTAAATAGTTTTTAAAGTTTGTTTTATGTTTTTTTAATTTGTTCTTTGTATTTGTAATTTTAACATTTGTTTTAATATTTTTTTTAAACTTTGGTATTTTAGAGTGTGTTTTTTTTAATTTTTTTTTTTTTTCCTTGTTAGTATTTTAAAGTCTTTTTTCAATTTAAAAAAATAAAAAATTCTTCTATTTTTTTTCTAATTTTTGTTTTTTTTTATTTTTTTATTTTTTTATTTTTTTATTTTTTTTAACTTTTGTGCTTTTTAGGGTCATTTAAAAAAAATCTATTTTTTAAGTGTCTTTTTAATCTTTTCTTTAAAGAAATTTCTAAAAATTGGGTTCATTTGTAGGGATTTTAGTTTTCAATTAATTTGTTTTTTAATGTAAATTTAAAAAAAAATAAAAATTGATGAATAAAAAAATATTCGAGTAGTGATTTAGGAGTCGATTTTAAGTTTTTTTTATGTGCAATGGTATCCATTGTCAAGGCCACAGTTTCAATTAAGTCATAATTTTAACTCCAAAAAAACTAGGTGCTACTAGTAGCATCACTTTTTGATTCGAGGGTCAATTTTTAGGCTTTTAGGTTTTTGTCATTTCCATGATTTCAAACAAGTCAGGATTTTAGCCACCCCCAAAAAAGGGTGCTACCAGTAGCACCACGTTTTTATTCAAGGGTAAAAATAGTCACTAAATTCAACCTCTAAAACAACGATAACACTAGAGAGTTCTTGTTAAGTTGGTAACTATGTTTTCTTGAGAGACAGTGTTTTGGGAAGCATTTTTAGGCATATCATCCAACATGTCGCTCATGGATACTCTTATCTGATCCACAATTTTGTACTGTTCTAAGGTTTGGGGAGCTAGTTTACTAGAGTTTGATTGGTCTTCAACTGATAGAGTATAGATCATCCTCCTTCACCGCATCATCAGATGCAAGCAGACAGTCCCTTAGCTCGTCATTCTCGTAGAGTTTGGTGCTCGACCCTTTCGACTCGAGACAATGTTTGGTTTCATGTCACACCTGCACTGCCTCCATAGTTTCACTAATACAATGAAGGGACGAGACTACATCAGCTAGTTCTCCAGTTCAGATTCTCAACGTTGGTATCACAGAGTCTTGGATTCTCATCAGATTCTATTACATCAGCTAGTTCTCCAGTTCATTCTCAACGTTGGTATCACAGAGTCTTGGATCTCCTAGCATCTATTGGTATTATAATTGACCAACTCCCTCAATTTAGATATTCCCTTGATGCACCCGAACACCTCTTACATGTACCAGATAGGGGATGAACGTAATCATCAAATAATATATCTACATACAATTTGTACTGGTCACTTGGATAAACCCTCAGGGTGGGTTACATATGAGCATGGTCTTATATGTCGAGAACTTTATGGTTCTGAGGGATGGACTCATTGTTCAACCCCATCACACACTTCGCCATTGGATGCACGCTCTTTAGATCCACCTGGGTTAGTTTAGAGTTAGCTCTCATAGACTATGGATTCACACTTACCAATAGATTTATTGATCAGACAAGATCTACCAACTATGCCATCTCTAAGAGATTGAGACTAAGGAGCATTTCATCTTTCGTTGCCCAATTTACTATGAGATCCAAGGAAAATTCCACAATATTTTTAAAGAGTGATAGATGCTTAGTAGTTTCTTTAGGTACCTTGACCAAATATGCTTGATTTTATACATGGAGGAGGCTCTCCACCTCTGTTCTTCTATCCTCCAACGACATCCACATCGTAGACTAGCTCTGGCCCAGAAGATCACTTCCTTTTTTATGGTGCTCCAAACTAGGGGCACCAAGAAGTAGATGGATAGAGATGACCACATATCAATGAGGACATGGGAAGAGATAATTTTAAGGATGGAAATTTATCTTAAACTGTAGAAACCTAAGGATTTTATATAGTTTCTACAAAATTTGGAATATTTCTCAAATAAATAAATAAATATTTTATAAAATTTGAGTGAATCATTTTTAGAAAAAAATGGAAATTTGGGAATCTTTTTTTGGGAAAAAGCAAGGAAAAATAGCCCATGGTGATATATAGCCCCGAACATTTTCTATGGACACAGGGCACTTTTTCTACCCCAATGAGACACCAGTGAAGTTGTTGGACCAAAATTCATAATAGCAGATAGACCAGTCACCAGATGATATCTTCCAGACCACAACGATGTGTTTTTTCCTTCCAAACAACAACACACTTCTCATTATAGCCCCTCTTCTGATTCTTCTTCTGAACATACATCTATTTTGAGCTTTCTCCATTCGGCCTCAGATGTTAGGAGAGATGGTTTCAATGTACCAAGGTAGTCACGTACCACTGGCACCATAGACTCTAGATCCACTCACCTTGTACATCTCTCACATGGATTGCCTCTCCATGTTTGTAGTTGACTTTCTAGGTTTTAGATTTGACTTCTACTCTATTTTACTTCATGCTTCTTTCTTTTATATAGGAGCCACTTTAGCACTCCTACTTTGTATAGACATCATTGTACCCAACAGTCAGGCATTGACCTACTTTAGTGGTCATTTTTCAAACATGAATACATTTCTCTTATATATCTTATATTCATCATGTGTTTGTCCATGGGATTACATTTGTTGGCACCTAATCCCTGTTGGAAATGTGCTTCAACAATCGCTAATCAAATGGTTGTCTTTGGGGATGATAATCATTATCTCACTAACCTTTTAGCCTTCAAATATTAGCTCTACCTACACCTGGAAGCCTATATTGAACTTGAGGTATGCTTCTTCTTTGGGTTTTCTCTTGTTTTAGAACCCCTTTTGTGTGGGGTCAATTCATAGTAGAGATCTTGAATCTCCAGTACTTAGTTTTTTTTTCAAGTGTTTCCATTTCAACTTCGAGGCATGGATTCACATTGTCTGACCATTCCTTATTTCCCCACTGGAAGAACTATCGTCTGCATTGTCTGCCTCTATTATTCACAATTGGTCAAGCTACAGAAAATGCGGGGCTAGTGCTAAGGAATGGCTCGGGCACTTAGAGAATAGCCAACAACCTATATGAACTAGGTACTCCAATAGCCTCAGTTGACTAGCAAGCTTTGCAAGAACCTTCCACATTTTATGTAAGCAATGAGACATATGACGAATGGAGAGCTATAGAATACAAATGTTTTATGAAACCAGAGCACGTGTTTACCATATGGAGTTATGAATTGTATCGTATTTAAGAGTAGTAGCTACACCAATATAAAATTATATCCCTGAAAAGAGTATATCAATTTATATATTATTATGGTTATCTCCAAAATAGTCCTGGAAAATTAGAGGGGCTTCATCCAAAAAAGGCAAATTGTGAACAATATTCTCCTTGTCCAAGAAGCCATACACTCCATTTGAAGCAAAAAAGTGAATGCAATGATTGTAAAATTGGACATGGCCAACACCTTTAAAAGGGTACATCACTCCTTTATTTTTAAGCACTAAAAATGTTTGGTTTTGCATATTCTTTCATAAATTGGGTCAAAACATGCTTTGGATGCCCATGGATTTCTCCTCTGGTCAACAATGGGCCCACTTCCTTTTTTCAATGTCATGGAGGATTTAGACAAGGATGTCCTCTCTCTTTGTTTGTCTATATCATCATGGCAGACTCTCTTAGCATAGGTCTAGAAAAGGAAAGAGTTGTAAGCAACTTTCCTAGAATTTCAATGGTGAGAGGGATTAAAGAAATTAATCATGTTTTGGGGAAGCCTCGATCATTATCGCTAAGGGGTTCAAAGCAATTCTAGACTCTTTTCTGAATACTTAAAGATGCAACATAAACAAAAGGAAAAACAATATATACGGCTCGATCATCCATCCTCATCTTCTGAGCTTTGTATCCAGGATCTTAGAGTTCCCTTGTGTGCTACAATGGGCTTTGTTTAAATACTAGGGGATCTCGATAATGCTTGGATATCCCAAAGTAAAAGATTGACATCTTTTATACCAACAAATACATTATGGCATAGGGATTTCTCTATTAAGTAAAGTTAGTTCCTGCCTTTGTTTATAATTAATGATTTAATTATAAATGAATGATTTGGAAAATATTTGAGAATTTAAGATTTTTCATTATTTAGCTTATTTTATTTGTACAGTTGTTAATTCCATGTAATTATCCATGGCTACTATAGATCAAGGCTTCTACACAATAATGACATGCCAATTGTCAAAAGGTTATCTATCACATTATATAATTCATATATAAATTTTAATATTGTATATTTTCTTATATACTAATTTAAGTTAATTATAAATGTTTATATTCACATGAGCCATTAATCAATTATTAAATATAATTATATCCAATTATATATTAAAATCAATTGACTATAGTTAAAATATTTTTAATAACCTGAGTGGGCCTAATGGTTAAGAACATGTGTTTCCTTTTAAGAGGTCACAAGTTCAATGTGCTTCTTAATAGGATTACCTTCTTTGTGCTGGAATTACTTCACACACACCTAGGATTTCTTTTTTCTAAGGTTTTTCCTTGTTTATTCGTCATAATTAGTCATTATCCAGTCTCCTATATTTTAGGGGAGAATATTCCACCTGGAGAATATTCTCTTTTAGTTGACAGTTCAGTTTGACTAGTTGAGTTGAGTTTAGATGCTACATTGGTTTTGTCACCATGCAACATTGGGATCATCACCATGATAATGCACACTTGCCTTGGGATCATCACCAGACTGGCGCATTACCCTTGTTTCCTTGATCTACTCCTCACTACTCTTTGTTCAGTCAGCTAACTGAAGACCAGTTGACTAGTTAACTCAGCTAGGTGGTAGTTCACTCTCGTAACTTCCTGAGAGACTAGACTAGGTGGAAGTTCACTCCCGTAATTGTTGGTGTGTTTCCAGATCACTCTAGACCACCACTATGGTGCATTGGTTCTCCTCTAGTGCACATTGGTTGAGTTATACAGAGTATATCATGTGTAAATTATTCATTAATCATTACGGTTAATGAGAATTCCTCCATTCTTCCTCTCTTGCTTCTTCTTTCTCAATTTCTCTCTGCAAATGTGTGTGGTATTTTCTAGCTAGATCTATTCTATGCAGGTTCAACACATTTACATGGTATCAAATCCGATGGGCTGCTAAGCAAAAGCTACACCAAATGTTTTTGCAAGTACAAAAGATTGAAGACAGTGGAAAGATGGATTTCCAAAAAGAATTCATTCTTACACCTTACAACTACTTTGCATGGAAGGAGAAAATAGCCATACATCTCTGAACCATAGGATTATACAGGTTAACCTTAAATACAGATACAGAACCGACATCAATCATAGAAAAATACAAGTATTTAAATCACATGGATGAAGCACTCAGAACAATTTGCAGTCTTATTTCTACCGATCTCCTTTTTCACATATCTTCATGTAAGACTCCCGATGAATCTTGGACCACCTTGGAAGGGCTCTTTGGAAAATAGGATGAGATGAGGGGACACATGCTGGAGG
The DNA here is from genome assembly GCA_010110895.2 of Picea sitchensis. NCBI lineage: Eukaryota > Viridiplantae > Streptophyta > Pinopsida > Pinales > Pinaceae > Picea > Picea sitchensis. The sequence goes on along the minus strand of SNQJ01S0040712.1, from coordinate 79,472 downwards.
TGGAATTGCTCACATTAGATCCAAAGAGCTTTGACAATATCCAAGATTTCTTTACAAAACTGAAGGATTTACTGTCGCAACTCAAAGTTTGCGGGGTTGATAAATCTAAGGAGGAGAAACAAATGGTTCTCACCAGTCTCTCCAAACTTGATCCTAAATTCTCTGTATTCGTATCCACATTACATTCTATCATATTCACCTTTGGAGCAACCTGGAAGATGCCTTCTCTTGAGGACTTTATCGAATCCCTAACACAAGAGCAAACCAAACTCATCAACATGGGAAAAATCAAAGGCCCAAAGGCACATGCACTCACTATGCAAGATGGCAGCCACAAGTATCAGAAATCTAAAGATAAGGATAAAAGGAAATCTCATGCACATCCGAAGAAGGAAGGGTGCACAAAACCCTTCACTGATGCCTCCGGATCCAAAGGGGAAAAGGGGAGAAAACGGGAGAAATGCACGTACTATCACAAAGGATTCCATCCAAAATCCGCATGCATGAAAAAACAAATAGATCTAATGACTAAAATACTTTAGAAAAACAACCTTGGAGATCGCAACCCCGAGGGTGACAAGAAGAAGAAGCCAGAAGATCAGAACCCCAAGAAAGGTAATTCTAGCCATGCCTTGATTGCCATCAACTCCTCTCCCGTTGCTTGGATCGTAGATTCAGGAGAATCACATCAAATGGATACCTCAAAAGCAGTCTATTTTTCATTGGATGCATGCAAAGGTCCTCCTATTCTGATGGGGGACAACTCTTCAGTCGAAGTCACCGACAAAGGAAGGATTGAACTCACCAACGGAAGCTTCGAGAATGTGTTGCACATTCCAAAACTTTCCGTCAACCTTCTCTCCATGTATCATATGATGAATTCTAGCATTGGAAAGAAATTCATATTCACACCAAATATCGTGGACATCTATGACATGCAAACCAACTCCAGGGTTCCTACCAGTGAGGTAAATCATTAATCCATATTGTATACTTTTTATGAATTCATTGAACCTGATTCTCCTTTATTGCTTACTCATGCTGATGAAAATAGTAGGATATGGCACGAAAGGTTTAGACATTTGAATTTTAGATACATGCAACAGCTTAGCAAGCAAAGATTGTTTTATGTTCTACCAGACATCCATTTCTCCAAGGGAGTATGTGAGGGATGTGTTCTCGGAAAACAACCTCAAGAGAAATTCGACAAAGGAAAGTCTCAGAGAGATTCTGCACCTTTAGATCTGATCCACAGTGACCTTATGGGTCCTTTTCCGCATCCATACATCAACAAAGCAAGGTTTGTTCTCATTTTTGCTGATGATTTCTTAGTTTTACATGGATCTACTTTCTTAGGAAAAAATCCGAGATATTTCAACACCTCAAAGATTTCAAAGCCCTGGTTGAGACACAGTCTGGAAAGAAGATCAAAGTCCTCCAAACTGATAACGGGAGAGAATATGTCAATCATGAGATCCATGATCTTTTCCATGAGGCAGGGATTCAGTTGTAGCATACAGTTCCCTACACTCCGCAGCAAAACGGAGTTGCTGAGCAGAAAAATAGATCTCTAAAGGAGATGGAATCTTGCATGTTGTATGCAAAGTCACTACCACAGAGACTATGGGTTGAAGCACTTAATTGTGAAACATACATCCAAAATAGATTTTCCCATAGATTTGTCAAGGATAAGATCCCCTACAAAGCTTGGAGCTACCTCAAACCAGAAGTGACCCACTTTCGCATTTTCGGTTCACGTGCATGGGCCCAAATTCCCTCTGAAGAGAGGAAGGCACTTAATCCACAAAGAAATAAGTGTATTTTTGTTGGATAGCCCAACGGTGTAAAGGGATATAGGCTTATTGATCTTTCCTTGGACCGACTCATAATTGAGCATAGTGTCCAATTCGAAGAAAGTGTCTCACATGTACCTAAGAAACCACATGCATACACCTTCATTCTTCCACTTGTTTGAGATGATGAGCATGCACATGTCGAATATTCTTCAGATGAGAGTTCTGATGCAGAGGACTCAGATGATTCAGATACAGAGTCAATACATTTATATGCAGAGTCAGAGCATCTAGATGTAGTTGCAGAGCCATATCAGAGGCCCAAGTGGGCACAGACTACTCTTCAGGACGCAGGGGATCTCGTTGGTGATCCAACCAATACTAAGAGGACTCGATCTGATTTCGAGGAGCCTATTTTTGCACTCGCTGCCACTAAACCATTTCCCTCCAGGCATCTTTTCTTTTTTCAGTCTTCAGATCCACAGTCTTATGGTGAGGCTGCTAGAAATCCCTTTTGGGAATTCGCCATGCAAGAGGAGTACAACTCCCTCCTCGAGAACCAAATTTGGGATATGGTTCCCCTTCCTTCTGGGAGGAAACTTGTCAGATGCAGATGGGTCTACAGGACCAAGAGTGCAGTGGATGGACAGATTAGAAGATACAAAACTAGGATTTTTTCCAAAGGCTTTCATCAAGTGCATGGCATTGACTATGATGAGACCTTCGTTCCAGTAGAAAAGATGGATTCCATACAATTGGCACTTGCCATTGTGGAAACCAAGGGATGGGAAGTCCATCAGATGGATGTGAAGAATGCATTTCTTCATGGTGATATCTCTAAGGAGATCTATATGGAGCATCCCTAGGGATTTATGAAGAACTCATCTTTGGTCTGTGGATTGAAGAATTCCCTTTATGGCCTCAAGCAGGCTCCGAGGGCATGGTATGCCAAGATGGAATCCTACTTGTTGTCATAGAACTTTGTATGTTGTAAATCAGACCCGAATTTCTACATGATCAGGATGACTGATTCACTTCTACTCTTAGTTATGTATGTTGATGATTTGTTGATCACTGGTTCCTTGACTTTAGCAATTGTTACAGTCAAGAAGATTCTACATGACAAGTTTTTGATGACAAACATGGGTCCACTACACTTCTTCCTTGGACTCAATATTAGTTAGGATGCATCAAGCATCAAATTGTCTCAGGCCAAGTATGAACAAGATCTCCTTGAGAGATTTCACATGACAGATTGCAAGTCTGCTCTGACTCCTTTCCTATCAGGAGTCAAACTTGAGGATGGCAGGGAGACTCCACTGGTTGACAACACACTATATAGACAACTAGTGAGGAGCTTGTTGTATCTCACACACTCTAGACCAGACCTCTCCTATGCAGTTGGTGCAATTTCCATGTTCATGCAGGAGCCGCATGAGCTACATTGGAAGGTTGCAAAGCGTATCCTTCGATAGATACAGGGAAACATCACCTTTTGGATTCATTATGTAGTAGACTCTACATTAGATCTCATCGGATTTACTGATTCTGACTGGGTTGGCGATAGCACTGATCGCAAGTCCACATCTGGTTACTCACTAAGTCTTGGTTCCGGGCCTATCTGGTGGTCGTGCAAGAAGAAAGCCGCCATTTCTTTATCTTCAGCCAAGGCAGAATACATAGGGGTAGTTAACATAACCATTCAGGCTATGTGGCTACAACATTTTCTCACTAAGTTGGGCATTCAGTTTCATCAGTCGATCGTCATCTGGTGTGACAACCAGAGCACTCTGAAGTTCTGCAGAGATCCAGTTTAGAGGCAGCGAA
>SNQJ01S0040712.1:24037-75842 GCA_010110895.2 Picea sitchensis | reverse complement strand
TCCAATCTCCTATATTTTAGGGGAGAATATTCCACCTAGAGAATATTCTCTTTCAGTTGACACTTCAGTTTGACTAATTGAGTTGAGTTTAGAAGTTGCATTGGTTTTGTCACCATGCAACATTGGGATCATCACCATACCAATGCGCACTTGCCTTGGGATCATCACCATACTGGCACATTACCCTTGATTCCTTGATCTACTCCTCACTAATCTTTGTTCAGTCAGTTAACTAAAGGCTAGTTGACTAGTTAACTCGGCTAGGTTGCAGTTCACTCCTGTAACTGCTTGAGAGACTAGACTAGGTAGCAGTTCACTCTCGTAACTGTTGGTGTGTTTTTAGATCACTCTAGTCCACCACTATGGCGCATTAGTTCTCCTCCAGTGCACATTGGTTGAGTTATACAAAGTATATCATGTGTAAATTATTCATTATTCATTACGGTTAATGAGAATTCTTCCATTATTTCTCTCTTTCTTCTTCTTTCTCAATTTCTCTCTGCAAATATGTGTGGTATTTTCTAGCTAGATCTATTATGTGCAGATTCAATACATTTACACTTTGACTTAGGGATAAGAGCCAAAAGAGCTATGAATCTCTATCTCAATCTCTCACGTCATTTTTGTTCAGCCATAATGTGATCTTGGCTATGACATGATGCCTTGACTAGAACAGGAGGATTCATTATTGAAGGAGATAGGTTTTCATCTTGGAAATGCTTTCCCGTGAAAATATTTTGTGTTGAAATTAATTCTCCTTCAGTAGATCCCTTGGAAACCATGATATCTCCCTGGACAATGGGGGTTCTTGGTGTCAATGTTTCATATATGTCATCCTTCACTTGTGGGACACTCCTAATATAACTTTCATCAAGGGATCCAAATGATTTTTTTGTGAATTTTTTCTAGGCCATGGGCTCCTGCAGGTCCCCCTTTATACAATATTTTGATATTGAAATATGGGCAACTTCTCTTTGGAATCATGCTTTCCAGTCGTCCAATAGTAGAGGCGACCAAGCCAGTTTTTTAGGGTGTCGGTTGAGTGATCATAGATGAGAATCTATTGTGGAGAGAGAGAGGGAAAATCCTAGTGAAGACAATGGAGCATAGGGCCATTACTCCCTCTGTTAATGTCCTGGAGGAGAATGGTCTGCTTGCATGCAAGTGCTCTTTGCCTCCACTGAAGAGTAAAATATTGCAGAGGTTGGATATTTTGGTTAATTCGTCAACCCTAGATGTGCCATGCACTATTGTGGAGCAATGGATGGAGGCCAATGTGGAGGTTCTTCATTATGCGATTTCATGGAAAAAAGGTTGGTGATAGTTCATCGAGGCCTATATTCTATGTCAGATGGTGGCGGTATCTATGTCGTTCAGACTAGTGGGTATTGGGAATAAATTGGTAGCAACAATGATCTACTCATGTGTCTGCATGCAGAGTATATAACGAGGACACATGGTAAATATTTATATTAAATCCTAAGGTCCCACATGACATTATGGAGCAACAACAAGAAATTGGGGAACATGCACATTTTTCTTCTCTGGAAAAAATTGCCAACTATGTGCATTTTCCTTCACTAAAACAGATGTTGTGTCTACTTCTCTCGACACCTTATATCACAAGAAGGCCCACCATGAATATTCCCTACTTTGAGCAAGGCAGGTGGCTATCGTTGTCTGGGATTTGGATCCACTAAGTCATAGAGCTACACATAGCATTGGAACTCTGAACTTTGATTGAGGCTTGAAAGGATTACATCCACATAAGAGCGGGAAGAGGACAGACTACCAATCGGCATAGCTTGGCAGAAAAGGTAAAAGTATGCAAATAACACTAATTATTCATTATTTTGACACCTAGTCACACCTAGTAGCTTATTTCCATTAAATCTCCATCAAATGCAAGTTAGCCTAAAAGAAAATCAATGACCGATGCAAAGAGGAAAAACCCTGCTCCTGCTTTGATCCAGATTGAGAGTTGCATTAACTAAAGAGACAAATTCTATAGTTTTTTGCATGGATATTGATTGGAACAAAATAATGCCAGAAAAACCCTTGATGGTGTAGAAGGCTGTGATTTTTTGTAGGACCAAAAAGATAACATGATTGCAAATTTGAATAATCTTTGAATGTATTTATCTATGTTAGCTATGTATTGTTATCATGTTCGATTTTCTATAATAAAGGGATATTTGAAGTTAATATATATAATTGTCTTATAGTCTCCAACCATACTTAACTGGTGTATTAGAGCAGGATTGTCAGTGATATACAAAATGCCTTCTCGGCTTAGATCTCTTGGGAGCGGCAACCACATGTGTTCCACACACCATTTCTTCTCCATGAGAGAATGAGGGTGATATTGATTCAGTTATTGCACGAAGCCTCTCAACCACAGTGAGAATGGGGCACCACAGGAACATGGAAGGCATATGAATCTCTAGATGTGACCACTATTGGGTACTTCAATTGAGAAAGTTTTAGCTCCTACTCTCTTCTTTGTTCTAGACATGGTTCGCTATCAATTCTCTCCCAGTCCATTGTTGACCTTTGGAAAGGTGTGAATCTTCATTCAAAGGATTTATATTAATTATTCACTATTGAATATTATTATAGGACTAATAATGTTGTAGTGGCTTACATGAAAGCATGTGAATATATGGGCATGGTTGAGGATTTAAGTCTGAAATCCATGCTCATGCATGAAGCAACTGATAGACAATTAGACACTCTTGTAAACATTTGGATTGAGCATCATAAGATTAATTCAAATATCTCTAAGTATGATTCTATCAAACAACTATAATGGGAAATTAAAATGAAACTCAAAGCACACATGGATAAGGTTTTGAGGAAATAGACTCAACGCAAATGGGCCACAACAATATAAGGTCCTAGTCCAACTTCAAAGTTTCAAACTGTACATCTTTCAAACTTCTAGCTCATACATTATTTGGGCCAATAATTTGGAAATCAGTTTAATCAAAGAACAAGGAATCTATAAGTTGAACAAATACACTCTAACTATGACATTTAAAGGACATTGGCGAAAAACAAACTATGACATTTTGTGGGCATTGACTACTAGAAATATTGTAAACAAATATGCTCAAGAAAGTTCATACCTAGAGCTTTTATGAACAAATTGAGGTATGTCGAAAAGCTACATTGCCATGATTTTTACCCATCTTTGTCCATATTCTTATTGTAAAATCTAGTAGCCACGTCAACTAAGATGTTTGCAGCTGAAGGACACTCGCTATATATATATAATATTGATTATATCATGGGGTAATCATTCGTCTAAGTATATCCTTTACTATTGGTTAGACACCTTCTCAACCTATCTTTCCTGACATGCAGTTAGTCTTGGCCAAACACTGATTCATATTTGAAAACCCCTAAGGCCTACCACTTGTTAGTGCCGAAAATGTACTGGAAAATTATTTCCAAATCACATGATAAGAGGAGCATTAGGTAGAAGATTTATTTTTAGGTTTGAAAGTCATGAAGTCTTTGGGAAAGGCTTATAATCATATCAATTCAATAAAATGAGGATTTCACCTCATAAAATAGACCAAAAGTAAATTTTATCTTTCAGCGGCTAAATGGTAATTTTACAGTGTTGTGAGCTTCCGAAAGTCAGGGCTTTCGACAACTAAATCAGATTTTCAAGGGAAAATGAGTTGTCGAAAGTGCAGAAGAATCTATTTTTACTATGATAAGTCATCATTTTCAAATGATGATTCTGAGAGACTGTAGAATCATTTTGAGAAACGGACGGAGGTTTTTGTTACTAACACCTCAAATAACAATAACCTCTCTCAATTTTCCTACAGGTTTCATATATTGGGAGAATCAAATTCATCTCTAAGCCCTAATTTTTGGATCTCACAATTTCCCTGTTTGACGCATGTTTTTGAAATGAATATCTCAGGAAAATGAAAAATGAACCTCCAATAACTGAGAGAGGTTTTTGCTAAAAAAAAACCAGTATTCAAAAACCTCTCTCAGTTTTACAAAATATGTTTTTATTTGAGATATATAGGTGAATCGTTGAAAGGAATATTTCGAGAATTTTCGGCATCTTATCAAGGTTCACAAAGGTATTGTTAGCTGTCGAATCCCTAGAATTTTGATAGCTTATCCTACTTTGTTTTAGGCACGTAAGCTGCCGAAAGTGAGGGGACTAGAAGATCGAGCTTCTTTTTGCACAGATGTTCATTTTTCATTCCAAATGACACAAAGGGGGTTTCTATTCCAAGATAATAATTAAAGGAATCCAAATCACCTTTTTGTTCCAGTTTTTGAGGCATCAAGGAGGGGAAAAAACCAAATATGCTGCCTATTTTTGGCTAAAACTGTATTTTTGACCAAGTGGCATTTCGACTTGATACATCATCTTATGAATACCTGTTGGAGCTGTCAAAGTTTGTAGAACATGAGTTGATAAGGGTTTACCCTAATTTTAGGATTAGATCTTATATATCATATTATTTGATTTTTCTCTATTAAAGGGATGTAAGATCCAATTTTATAGGATCCTGAACTAATTTGTAAAGGCTATAAATCCTGTGATTTTTTAGATGATAGGGGGTTCGATTTTGGATACAGGGGCCTTATGCTATTGTACATTTTTTCAGATATATATACAATCACAGTCTTCTTTCACTTTTGATGTCAGACCTTCATCCATTACCTTCTTTTCTTTACTCTTATTCAAGTTGTCTTAACTGCTAATTATTGTCATCTCATTAGTCAGTTCATAGCTTGATTAATAGTTATTTGTATTGTTTATTAAACCCATCATTGTGTATCTAGTATATAAGCACTGATTTCTTCACCCATAGTTAAAGCTATTTGTCTGATCATTAATCTTTGAAAGCACTATCATATTTGATTGTATATTGTTGATTATCCTAATGTCAATCCATTAAGGTTGATTTATCCCATTGATCCACACATACATAAACACAAAAACAATTTTACTTTAAGTTACCAAGCATCTTTGACTTACAACCTCAAAGAGTTTCTTGGAGAGATAACAAATTGGCGCCATTGTCGAGGAGAGGAGATTGAAGCTCAACTTCCTTGGGAGATGACATAGATCCAGTTTTGATGATAGACAAAGCTTGGGCATTTTCTTGGTTGTAATTATCTATCCAGTGACTCCAAGAAGGATGGATTCAGTGGCAACTCCATTGTTCAGAAATTTGTTGGTGACTTCACTGGTATGAAATGAACAAGAGGTATGCATTTTGCAATTTCTCAAGCATTTCTGGTTACCCTCATCCAGGACCTAGTAGAGATGAATGGGAATGTAGTATTCCTAAATTTCAAGGAGAAGAATGGGAAGTGCCAACTGAACACTTGCTGGATTTTCATGATTTTAATCATCAGCTTGGAATTGTACATGAGGACGTTCAAATTATGATTTTCAGGTATTCATTAGAGGGGATTTCCCTTGATTGGTGCAGATCTCTTCCAGCTTCAAGCATTCACTCATTGGAAAGTTTTCATTATGCTTTCCATTTGTTTTGTAAAGATGAATTTCCAGCTGAAAGTCTCTTTGAAGGTTGTTGTGATGAATTTGAGAAGCAAGTTCAGCAGGAAGTAGTCTTTTCTTCTGTTTGTCAAGGTGAAAATTATATTGTTAAGGAAGATCTTCATGATACAAATAAGAATTGCATAGTTGTAGATGCATCAGACCTTATCTCTATTGCACATGTTTCCTTTGATTTTCATGAAGGAACAGTTAGAGAAGAAGATTTTTCTAAACTTTTTCAAGAGGTTGCCTACGATATGTTTTCACCTGTGATTGGAGAGAAGGATCTTAGCATTGCTTGTCTTTCTTTGCAAGATACAGACGTTTTATGTCCACCTATTTTTGATAAGTATGCAGATGGAGAAGAGCAGATTTCTACATCAAATAATGTTGACTTGAGAAGCAGTCAACCAATATATGACATTTATGAATCTGATTTCAGCAAGCCTTTTTCTTTTCCCACTAAGGAACAACTTCATGTTGTAATCAACCATTCCATGTTTGCAGAAGACATTGAATATGATGAGTTTAATCTGGCTGAAGATTTCAGGTCTTCTCTTCTGTTTGTAATGCCTCATGAACAGAAAATTGAAATAACCTACGAAGACGATATCGAAAAAGAAGGGATTAGTAGTCAAATCAGCTCACAACTACTTTCAGATTTGCAGGAACCAGTTTATGGTAGTTATATATCATAGGTTGAAGAAAGGCTTGAGTAGCAAGCAGAGTTAACTTCTTTCTATGATCCGATAGCCGTTTATATGGAGTTATGTTTTTCAAAAGTCTTTAGTTCTGCAATATTTGGAACCAAGGCAAATGATGATTGTAAGTATGCTCTGCAAGTTGAAATTTTGTTGCACGACATGAAGTGTTCTCTGAAATTTATATGCATGCAAAGGATTCTTGTAATTAGTCCGATGTTATCATGGCTTCATTGGAAGCATGATGTCACATGATGAGCTAGTTTTTATTGTTAGGAGTAGGAGAAGATAAGAAAATAATCTCTTCATCTGAGCAAGTAGATTCTTCTATTTATTGGTTGTTGAATAAGAAGGCAGGCTACATGCTGGCTTCAGGTTAAGGGGGATCAGTTCTAAAGGCTAGATGACTCCATGCCCAATGGTAAAGGCCAGATGACTCCATGCCCAATGGTAAAGGCCAGTGGAACTACTAGGTTATTGGAAACCTCACAGGGAGGTCTCCATCCTAGTTGGAGCCAGATGTTAGCACCCAAAATGTACTGGTAAATTATTTCCAAATCACATGATAAGAGGAGCATTAGGTAGAATATTTATTTTTAGGTTTGAAAGTCATGAAGTCTTTGAGAAAGGCTTATAATCATATCAATTCAATAAAATGAGGATTTCACCTCATAAAATAGACCAAAAGTAAATTTTAGCTTTCAGCAGCTAAATGGTAATTTTAAAGTGTTGTGAGTTGTCGAAATTCAGGGCTTTCGGCAGCTAAATCAGATTTTCAAGGGAAAATGAGTTGTCGAAAGTGTAGAAGAGTTTGTTTTTACTATGTTGAGTCATCATTTTCAAATGATGATTATGAGTGATTGGATAATCATTTTGATAAATGGGAAGAGGCTTTTGTTACTAACACCTCAAAGAACAATAACCTCTCTCAATTTTCCTATAGGTGTCATATATTGGGAGAATCGAATTCATCTCTAAGACCTAATTTTCGGATCTCAAAATTTCCCTGTTTGACAAATGTTTTTGAAATGAAGATCTCTGGCAAATAAAAACGAATATCCAAGAACTGAGAGAGGTTTTTTCTCACAACAAACTAGTATTCAAAAACCTCTCTCATTTTTCCAAAATATGTTTTTATTGAGATATATAGGTGAATCTTTGAGAGGAATATTTCCAAAAATTTCGGCAGCTTATCAGGGTTCACAAAGGCACTGTTAGCTGTCAAATCCCTAGACTTTCGGCAGCTTATCCTACTCTACCAAAAGCGCAGGGACTGGTAGATCGAGATTATTTTTGCATGGATCTCTATTTTTTCATTCCAAATGGCACAAAGGGGGTTTCTATTCCAAGATAATAATTAAAGGCATCCAAATCACCTTTATGTTCCAGTTTTTGAGGCATCAGGGAGGAGGAAAAAACCAAATACGCTGCCTATTTTTGGCTAAAATTGTCTTTTTGACCAAGTGGAATTTCGACTTGATGCATCATCTTATGAAGACCTGTTGGAGCTGTTGAAGTTTGTAGAAGATGACTTGATAAGGGTTTACCCTCATTTTAGGATTAGATCCTATATATCATATTATTTGATTTTTCTCTATTAAAGGGATGTAAGATCCAATTTTATAGGATCCTGAACTAATTTGTAAAGGCTATAAATCCTGTGATTCTGTAGATGATAGGGGGTTCAATTTTGGATATAGGGGCCTTATGCTATTGTACAGTTTTTCAGATATATATACAATCACAGACTTCTTTCACTTTTGATGTCAGACCTTCATCCATTACCTTCTTTTATGTAATCTTATTCAAGTTGTCTTAACTGCTAATGACTGTCATATCATTAGTCAGTTCATAGCTTGATTAATAGTTATTTGTATTGTTTATTAAACCCATCATTGTGTATCTGGTTTATAAGCAATGATTTCTTCACCCATAGTCAAAGCTATTTGTCTGATCATTAATATTTGAAAGCACTGTCATATTTGATTGTATATTGTTGATTATCCTAATGTCAATCCATTAAGGTTGAGTTATCCCATTGATCCACACATACATAAACACAAAAACAATTTTACTTTAAGTTACCAAGCATCTTTGACTTACAACCTCAAAGAGTTTCTTGGAGAGATAACACCACCCTCTCGAGGTGAGCATGATCATTCTATTATGCTCGTACCAAGTAGCCTCCCACCCAATGTATGCCCTTATCTCCATCCATTTTCCCAAACAAGTGAAATAAAAAAGTAGTTCAAGAGTTCCTAGTTGTTGGTGTCATCTATTCTAGTACCAATGCTTATTTGTCACTAGTTTTCATGGTCCTCAAGAAAGAAGGCACTTGGAACATGTGTCCTAACTTTCGAGCTCTCAAAAAAATCACAGTCAAGGATAATTTTCTCATTCCCATCATTGATGACCTCTTGGATGAGCTCAAAGGTGCTCAATTCTTCACCAAATTTGATGTCCATTCTAACTATCACCAAATTTGCATGAAGGCGACATACATTCCCAAAATTTCTCTTTTCACTCATGAAAACCACTATGATTTCTTGGTGATGCCCTTTGGCCTTTGCGATGCACCTTCCAATTTCTAGAGTCTCATGAACAACATCTTTCAACCCTTTATATGTCATTTTGTCCTCATTTTTTTTTATGACATCTTGATCTACAATGAAACTTGGCACACCCATGTCACTCATGTGGATTAGGTATTATAATTGCTTGTATCAACTATTTCTCAAGATGTCCAAATGTGTCTTTTTTTTCTCTAAACTCGGATATTTGGGACATATTGTTAGTCATGATGGTGTACGTGTGGACCTAGAGAAAATCGAAGCAATAAGGGATTGCCCACATCCCAAAAATCTTAAAAGTGTTAATATAAAGGGACTTAAGAGGTTATTCTTTAAGAGGTCATATTAAATATATAAATATGAATAACTGTCTAGGTCATATTAAATATGAAAATCTATATTGATGACAATCCCACATATTCAAGAATGTGAGACATGGACTTTCTTGGAGATTTGAAGCAAAATCAAGTTTCAAAAGTGGAATTCCAGTAATAGAAAGGAGGTAGGGTTTACAATAGCATATTTATTTTATATATGATATGTTTTATAAATTTTTCATAGCATTTTGCAAAATCGTTCCCTCTTGGTGTCTCCAACTAATGGGTGTCTTCTTCTACACCCTACATACCAATTGCAAAATCACATACATGAGAGAATAGACACTAAAGAGCTATTCTATGGATTACATTAATATATCAAATACAAACAACATAACATTGAGTGTTTACCGAACCATACAAGCATAAGATTGTAACATTGCTTATCAACAGTGTGGAGGCGGCCTATGTCACAACTAGGGTAGTTCGAGGAGCTTCTACAACATGTAATCAACAATGTGTTTGTTGTATTTGCAGAAGAGGTTTGGCCATTTTACCTTGAAAATATATTCAATAATACTTACAAACAAACAATATGCTTCTCTCAAAGATCCTTTCAAAAAAAAATAGAACAACTTGTTACAAACATTTACCTTTGGTTATGTTTTGTGAACTCCATCCTTTTAAACAAGTTTGCACCTCCTCTTTAAGGTTTGTTACCCTCTGTACATCCAATCTCCATAGTTAGTCTCATTTCTTGAATGGACCATTGATACTTATGATGAACAAAACAATCATGTCCATATCCTTCTCATCCTTCACCAAATTCAAATATCAAAATTTTACAATCATGTCTTTCCATTATTCACTCATTATACAATGTTTTAACATGTGGAATTATAAAATTAATTGAACGTTATTAAGAAGAAGAATCTTAAAACATGTGAAATTGTAAAATGTATTGAACATCCTTATCCTTATGACACAAATTAACTTTATTGTGTATTACATGCAATAATCATGAGTACCACGAGTATTAATGCTACTATGGACATAATCATGAGTACCACGAGTATTAATGTTATCATGAGTACCACGAATATTAATGCTACTATTGTGTATTACATGCTAACAAGTGTTGCATAGCAGCATAGTCCCTGCCAGGTTGGGATGGGAGTAAATGCGACCTAGTAGAGACACGTGGCTAGAAAGTTGAAATACATGTGGTTTGCATGCAAAACATAGTATTCCCAAATTAGTTCTTCCTGAAAAATATAAAAAATTATCAACTTTTCAAAGGTTGTTGGACACAAAAAATTTAGCATTACCGAATTAGTTATCTTTAAAACAAGGGCTCCTGGACAGAAAAAAAATTGAAATTTATGAAATTATAGGTTCCTGGACAGCATAAATTATACATACCAAAAATGTAATTTTATAAAGTAGATATTTAGTTTTATACATACGAAATATGTACTTTTATAAAGTATGGGGATGAAATTGCCCTCATTCCATACTTAGACAGTTTTTGGATCGCGGGTTCTTGGGCTGGCGGGCTCAAAATTGGGCCTCTGATGTTCCATGCCCTACAAATAGCACCGACAGTTCCACGATACAGAAATTGAAAAGCGGAGTTGTGGACTATAGAAATTTATCAGAAATTAATAATGTTTGTTACATATCTCTAGAAATTACATGAACATTTAAAATCATACAATAGAATAGTAATAACGTCTGTTACATAGGTTCGTGGAGAAAAACACAAAATTATTAGCATTCCTGAATTGAAATTTATCAAATAACAGGTTCCTCGACAGCATAAATTATACATACGAAATATGTACTTTTATAAAGTAGATATTTAGTTTTATACATACGAAATTTGTACTTTTATAAAGTATAGGGATGAGATTTTATAGAGCATGCATAGAGCCCTCATTGCATATTTAGCCAGTTTTTGGATCGTGGGTTCTCGGGCTGGCAGGCTCAAAATTGGGCCTCTGATGTTTCGTGCCCTACAAATAGCACAGACAGTTCTGCAATATACAAAATGACACGTGAAGTTGCAAACTATAGAAATTTACCAGAAATTAATAATGTATGTTACATATCTCTGGAAATTACATGAGCATTTAAAAGCATACAATAGAATAGTAATAGCGTCTATTACATAGGTTCGTGGAGAAAAACACAAAAAAATTAGCATTCTCGAATTACTTTGCTTTAAAACTAAGGCTTTTCTTGGACAAAAATAATATAGCATTGGTGAATTAGTTTTCTTTGCATACGTTTTACGGACGTTCGTGGAGAGACACACAAAAATAATAGTAACATTTGTTACATAGGTTCGTAGAAAAAAACACAAAGAAATTAGCTATCTTAAAACAAGAGATCCTGGAAACAAAAGAAATTGAAATTTATCAAATTTTAGAAAGTAGATATTTAGTTTTATACATACGAAATATGCACTTAAATAAAATATGGGGATGAGATATTATAGAGCATGCACGGAGCCCTCATTCCATACTTAACTAGTTTTTGGATCGCGGGTTCTCGGGCTAGCAGACTAAAAAATGGGCCTATGTTGTTCTGTGTCCTACAAATAGCACCGAGAGTTCCACGATATACAAATTGACAAGAGGACTTGCGGACTATAGAAACTTGTCATAAAATCAATAATGTATGTTACATATCTATGGAAATTACATGAACATTTAAAAGAATACAATGGAATAGTAATAACGTCTGTTACATAGTTTCATGGAGGAAAACAAAAAAAAATTAGCATTCCCAAACTAGTTTTCTTTAAAACAAAGGGTTCTGGACAAATAAAAATCGAAATTTATCAAAGTATAGGATCGTGGACACCCAAAAAGTTATCATACAATAGAATAGTAACAACGTTGTGCAACACAAAAAATTTAGCATAGAATAGGAGACAAAAAATATAGCAGGCCTCCATGCTTAACCAGTTTTTGGATCTCAGGTTCTCGGGCTGGCGGGCTCAAAATTGGGCCTCTGTTGTTCTGTTGCCTACAAATAGCATCGATAGTTCCGCGATATACAAATTGATAAGCGGACTTGCGGACTATAGAAATTTATCAAAAATAAGTAATGTTTGTTACATATCTCTAGAAATTACATCAACATTTAAAAGCATACAATAGAATAGTAATAACATCTGTTACATAGGTTTGTGGAGAAAAACACAAAAAAAATAGCATTCCCGAATTAGTTTGCTTGAAAGCAAAGGCTTCTGGACACAAGAGAAATCAAAATCTATCAAAGTATAGGTTCTTGGACACCCAAAAAGTTAGCATACAATAGAATAGTTATGATGTCGTTCAAGACAAAAAAATTAGCATGCAGTAGGACACAAGAAATGTAGCAGATCTGAATTACTTTTCTTTGGAACAAACAAGAAAGGTTCCTAGAAACCCAAAATTTAGTATACAATAAAGGCATTGCCGAATCAGTTTTCTTTGGAATTTATCAAAAATTAATAATGTATGTTACATCTTTCTGGAAATTTAAATGTGTTTGTCATATAGAATGGGATTGGGGCTCCCGCAGACCATAAAAATAAATAAGTGGAAGAATTAGAAACGTCAAAAGAAGAAGTGTGCGACGGTAGATAGGAAGACCTGAAAAGAAGAAATTGGAAGTTATGAGTCTTTGGTTACAGTTTTCTATTTAAAGAGGTCATAAGTGGATTGATAAATAAAACAAGATGACATCATAGACTTAAATTAAATTGATAAAGAAAACAAGATGCTAATATAGACTTACTATGAAGCTGATGCATTTTTGTTGTTGTCATCGATGGTCAGTGGAGTCTTGTCGACCGGTTGTTGCCCTTCTTGGGCGATATTGTCCATTCGCTATTGGAACCATTCTTCGATGTAGATTTTCATGGGCGCTGTGTTGATTTCATCTCGGATTTCTATGTCATAGAGTTCATTTTCTAATTTTCTTAGATCCATTGAAATACTATGCAGACTCTATTCAATTTATTCATTGTGTGTCACATAGTCCAGTACCCAGCACTCGTGCTCATCTAGATGATGTGCAAGTATGTCGTAAAACTTTTCGAAAGACAACCCCTTTAAAATATCAACTTGTTCCTGGAAGGCTTCTTTGGTGATTGACAAGGATTTGAGAATTAAGTTTGGGTCTTGAACCTCATTGGTAGTTCTGGCTAAGTCCATTTGGAGCAGGCTTGTGAATAAATCTTCCTTTTCTGATATGACTTGTTTACATGATTTGACAATGAGCTCCAGGTTGTTAAATTTCTTTTGCTAGCATGCTTTTAATTTTTTGGTCCTCTTTGGGGAGGGGAGTTTCTCTTGTCTTCTTTTCAGTTTCGATGTGTTGACGACATAGTTGGAAAAATGGGCCAGCACCTGTTCATAGAAACGCTGATCATTTTTTAAATTCACCTCCAAATGTTGCAGGAAATCATTGGCCTTCTTTCTGAAGGAAACTAAATTTTGTGATGTTTCCCAGGATTCAGTAACTAGCTGCATTCTTTTGTTGATGTTATTCTCTACAAGGGATCTAGAGCATGCAAGGATGGTAGAGGATACTTTCATCTTGGCTGCAGTGGTAGCAGGCAGGATTTTTTCCAAAGGACTGGAAAATTATGGGGTTGCAATGAAAGCTTTCTCAAATTCGTTGAGGCGGTCTTTCAGATTGGCATTTTCCATATCAATTCCTCCAATGGAATCACTAAGAATTTCACCAGTTACCTGGTGAAATGAGGAGATTTGGGATGACCGCATTTCCCTAAAGTTAATCTCTGTGCGAGATTTTCCTTTTCTGTTTGTTACATCTCTCTTTTCAATGACCATAATTTTAGATTGGCTATCAAAAATAGCGCTTTGGAATACGAAGGATTCATCTTCGTCAAAAAAGTCGGTCGCAGATATTTCTACCGCGGACGACCCAATTTTCTGCATGTGCTCAGCTTCAATTTCAAGTTGCATCTTTCCACTTTCAAATTTGGATTCCTCTTCCTTCCCTACATTGTTTTGTCTCTTCTTCGTTAGTGGAATTTTGTTAGAACTATCAATATTTATGCGAGGAGGGTCCTTATCTCCTCCTCCGTTCAAAGATTTCTGGGTTTCTTTCTTACTAGGGTGGACCATCAAAGCAATGCTCCGTGATGTTGTGCTCTTGGGAGTGCTGGTGGGGGACTGGGTACTCTTTGTTTAGTTCCAATTGATGATGTCAATAAGAGTTTAATTTGATGTCAACCTGGGAAGGTAAACTTAGAAGCGCTACCTAAAATATATAGATCTAGAAAGATTCCTAATATGCCCGAGATATTAAAGTTCCCTTACAAGAACATATTCATCAAAATCTCTTTCAACAACTAATCAAACTTAGATCTAACAATTTTCAAGACCCTAAGGTTCTCTTACAAGAACACCTGAATTTTAGGATCTCCTCCAATATTAGAACATTTAACAAAACTTAAAAAGCTGAAATGAAACAAACCTAAATCTAATAATTGTACGAGGTCTTACGGTTCTCTTACAAGAACACTTTCAAATAAGACTCTTCCAATATTAGAACATTTAACAAAACTTAAAAAGCTGAAATGAAACAAACCTAAATCTAATAATTGTACGAGGTCTTGCGGTTCTCTTACAAGAACACTTTCAAATAAGACTCTTCCAATATTAGAACATTTAACAAAACTTAAGAGCTAAAATCAAACAAAAACATAAATTAAATTATACCTAAAATAAGAAAATAAGCATGTAAGTGAGGCCATGGGGGCCCTCCATAACTCCACAAGAACACCACTTCAAAGGAGACTCAGATGTAGAAGCAAAATCGAAGTATGATTCTTTATTTCAAAATCTCCATTACAAACCAACTCTAAGGTTACAATTCTTTCTAATTCTAGGATTACCAGCTTCTTAAGATTACCAATGGAGGAGATTGTACTCCTATTTATACAATGGGATGAGATAACAAACTCATAATGATGATCCACTAATCTCTCTTTAGTTCCATACATCTCTCAACCATCTAGACACATAACCCTCTTTTGTCCTTGATCTTTTCCATGAGATCATGATCTCTTATCTTATCAAATTCGAATTTGATCATTCAAGGCCACATAAAGGTGTCTTGGAAGCTTCCTTGGAACCTACACATGTCACAAAAACAATCCACTTTCCATATATGAAGTAAAATATATTATTTTCTAATATTTAATCAAGAATTTCTCTCAAAAATGCTTGAAAATAAATAATATTTGGAAAATATAAATGAGACCCACTAATAATGAACATTAGGGAAAATGAAGTGACATGGTAGTGAATAATGAGTGATATAATGGAAGCATAGGTGAAAAATGTACAGTAATGAGTGATATTTGTATGACATTTTGAAGCCCAAACACTCTTCTCACTAGATACTTTTCCATGTTGTCTGTACAATTCAGTCACGCTTTGCAATGTATCTGCGTCGCAATTGGCAGAAGCAGGATTGTTGTTGACACTGTCCCTATCTTGGGTTAGGTGTCTATGGATAAAAGAGGTTTTAAAGCCAACCGCCAGTAAATGTTCTCGAAAAATCCCATTAGTGTCAAACCCTTTTATCCTTTCAGCATACGTTAGGTTCAATTTCTTGAAATGGGCGGCAAACTCGTCAATCTTGTTGATGTTTCTGCACACGAAGTATCTGACTTTCCAGGGCAGAGGAATGAACTATTTTTTTTTCTTGTCATGGAAGAAATGCAACTAGTGGTTGTATTGCCTTGCTATTTCTACAACAAACATCTTGTCCGTGATGTGGCATGGAAGGAAAGAAGGATTTCCTTTAGAGACAAAGACCATGAGGACACTGTGATTTTCCTTTTTCTCAAGTGTGCCCTTCCTCTTCAAAAACTTGGTTGCCTAGCTAGACATCCATGGGGCATCCTTGCCTAGAAATAAATCTTTGAAAACTAAGACAAATCCATTAAAAACTTCATAAAAACAATGGGAGGCCCTGTGCCTCCACAGGGCCTCGTACCAGAATGTCACTGGGTCTAATCCACAGTTTATTTTATTGGAAAGAGAAAGTTTTGGAAACGGGAAGCAATGCACAATTGCAAAATGAAAGTAGGATGACATATAAAATTTATTCGATTCTTTGAATCATGACAACTGGGAGTAGAGCTCAATGGAAATTAGCTTCCCCCAATCAAAAATGTATTATTCCTTGACTGTGAAATACAAAATATAAATAATTATATGGGAAATGCTTGTCATGGATACTTGTCCTGTTATTCTTGTAAACAACCAAGCAATTTCCCGGAATGGATTTCTAAAGGAACTTACCTGCAACCTTGTGATATCTTCAGGAACTGTTGTCGGGTCTTCGAGGAAGTCGGCTAAGATTTCCAAACCGTTATCATGTTTTTCTAGAAACTGTTTGCAGTCTTGTCCTATGAACATCAATGTTGGCTACGACAATCTTAGCATCTCGCGAAAGACCTGAGGTGACAAAGAAACAAGAGAATGGTCGCGCAGTGGAATAATTCTTTGTCCTAGAATATATTTTTCAGCGCACCAAGAGACCACCTCCTTACAATCAAAAACATCAGGGACACAGCCTGCACGAGCGATTCCATAGGTCCAAATCATTGCGTTCTTGGAAGAATGGGATGAATAGTAAAAGTATTCCCTGGACCACTGGAAGTTTTGGTCCTCATGTGCGAACATATTTACTGTATCTCCACAAAAATGTTGTCGACCTACTGCCATAAGTCTACAAGAATGTTTTTTTTCTCTAGACGATCAATGAAATGAAAAGTTGGAAGGGATTATATAGCCCTACGCAAATATTGGTCCAAAGCGTGTGAATGGGAGATGTCCTCGAGACTTTTGTTGATTAATGACAATTTGGATGGTTGTTGCATGATGTGTTGTTAACATTAAACACTAGTAATTTCATACATAGAAATGAAAACATGGCAGATATTGCAATGAGCGATTAAGCATTGTAAATTTCTTGAGCGGGCCAACACGACGACAAGTGTTTGAGATGAACAATTGGAAGGGAAAAAATAACTCTCTGCACATCTTGGTTTAATGTGTAATAATGGAATATCTCCTCGAGCGTTTCACCCATTAATGACAATGTTGACGGTTCCTGCATGGTCAGTTGTTAGCATGAAAGGTTTCTAATTGCATAGTAAGAAAGTACGGAGGTCGCGGGCACAGGAAAAAAAAACTACAAAATAGGGTTGCAAGGTACAATCGTTGAAGGTGAGGGACTGAGGGTCAAATTGTATGTCTCGGAACTTTTTGAGTGCAATACGCGTAACAATGAAGAGGGTATGGTAGGACAACCCAGAGGGCAATTTGTATATGACTAGTAAGAGCATAACTAATGTATATCAGGAAAGACAGGAATTTAGTGGGGATGGAAGGTAGCGAGAGATACTTTGAAACATTTGTGAGACGTGGTAGAGTGAAGATTGCGAGTTTGACAAGCCCACACTGGAATTGTAGATCACAAAAGTTTTGAGTGCAAGATGTACACAATGCAACAAGAAGCAGAGTTTGAAACCACCAACCCACCAACCGTGGCCATAAAATTGGCCAAGTATGGAAAGCAACATCAGTCGATTGGATTCTTGGTGTGATTATATAGATGGAGATAAATATATGTCAACCTGACAATGCTAGAACCTGCGATCATAGAAAGGAGACTAAGTATATAACCACAAAGCGATAATACAAAGGAAGAAGAAAAGGGAAAAAGGACCAATGAGTCCGCGGTGGAATTGTAAATCATAGAAATTTTGAGTGCAATATGTATATGATGGATCAATAAGAAGTAGAGTTTGAATGCACCAACCCGAAACACTGACTAAGAATTAGAGATTTCATGAACCCATGAACAGGAGGATCCAAAATAGGGTCACAAGGTCTCCCTAGAACACGTGAGGCCCTAACGATCAAATTGTATAGTTCGAAACATTTGAATGCATAATCTGTAGCACGAAAGAGGGGACGATGTCGGAACCCAGTAGTCAATTTCCATATTGTGAAGGGTTGGATGCGAACTATTTCATATTACTATGTGCAGTTGTCACTTGTAAGAGTCACTAGTAAGAGCATAACCAATGTATATTAGGAAGCACATTTGTGAACCTTGGTAGAGTGAAGCTTGCGAGTTCGAGGAGTCTCTGGTAGAATTGTAGATCATGGAAGTTTTGAATGCAAGATGTACATCACAGAATAAGAAGAAGTAGAGTTCAAAACTGCCAACCTAGCAACCGCGACCATAAAATCAGTCAAGTATGGAAAGCAATAGCGGTCGGTCGAATTCGTTGTGTGATTATATAGAAGGAGATAAAGATGACAACCCACCAATGATGGAACTCGCGATCATAGAAATGTGACTAAGTATATAACCAGAGAGCCATAATACAGAGAAAGAAGAAAAGGGGAAAAGGACAAAGGAGTCCACGGTGGAATTGTAGATAACGTAAATTTTGAGCACAAGATGTGAACCTGATAGTCAATTTGTATATTGCGGAGGGTCGGATTCCAACTGAGGCAGTGATAGATACTTTGAAACATTTGTGAACCATGGTACAATGAAGCTTGATACCAACCCGAAATAGTATCCAAGAGTTTCACATTTCGTGAACCCAACAACAGGAGGATCCAAAACAGGCTGACAACGTGTTTGCAGAAGACGCAAGTCCCCGACGTTCAAATTGTATCGCTCTAAACATTTGAATGCATAATTTGTAATATGGAAGAGCAGATGATGTCAGAATCCAATGGTCAATTTTTATATTGCGGAGGGTGCAATGCGAGTTGTTTCATACCTCTATGTCTAGTTGTCACTACTAAGAGCTAATTTAGTATTGAAAATAATTTTTTAGATACTGTTAGATACTTCATAGAGATTAGCATCCATAAACAATGGCAATCTCCACCCCGCCAGCCCTGCATTCCATGTGTCAATTTGTATATCGTGGAACTGGAAGTGTTGTTTGGAGGACATGGAACAATATAAGTGCAATGTTGAGTCAACCAGTCCACAGGTCCGCTTGTCAATTTGTATATCGCGAAATTCTGGGTGCTATTTGTAGGGCACAGAACAATGGAGGCCCAATTTTGAGCCCGCCCGCCGGAGACCCCACGATCCAAAATGTCACTAGGTATGGAATGCAGAATCCGTACATGCTCTATAAAATATCATGTCCATAATTTATAGTCCCATAATACATGGGAAGAAAAAAAGGGAAAAAGGACGTAGTAGTTCGCAGTGGAATTGTAGATCACAAAATTTTTGAGTGGAAGATGTATATAATGGAACAAAAAGGAACATAGTTTAATTGCACCAACTCGGCAACCATGGGCATAAAATTCACCAAGTATGAAAAGGAACAACGGGTGGTCCAATTCACCATGCGACGACATATATGGAGATGAAATTGGCATCAACCTAGCAACCATGTCCATAAAATTGGCCAAGTATGGAAAGCAACAACGGTCGGTCGGATTCGTCGTGTGATTATATAGATGGAGATAAATATATGTCAACTCGCCAACACTGGAGTTGCACATTTTGTGAACCCAGCAATAGGAGGATCCAAAATAGGTTGACAAGGTGTCTGCAGAAGACATGAGGCCCCAACGTTCAAATTGTATCACTCCAAACATTTGAATGCATAATCTGTAACATGGAAGAGCGGACGATCTTGGAATCCGGTAGTCAATTTGTATATTACGGAGGGTGCGATGCTAACTATTTCGTACCTCTATGTCCAGTTGTCACTACTAAGAGCTAATTTAGTATTGAAAATAATTTTTTAGATACTGTTAGATACTTCATAGGGATTAGCATCCATAAACAGTGGCATTCTCCACCCCACCAGCCCTGCATTTTGTGTGTTAATTTGTATATCGCGGAACTGGGAGAATTGTTTAGAGGACACAGAACAATAGAAATTCAATGTTGAGTCAGCCAGCCCACAGGTCCTCTTGTCAATTTGTATATCGCAGAATTATGGGTGCTATTTGTAGGGCATGGAACAATGGAGGCCCAATTTTGAGCCCACCCACCTGAGAATCCACGATCCAAAATGTCGCTAGGTATGGAATGTGAAATCCGTACATGCTCTATAAAATATCATGTCCATACTTTATAGTCCCATAATACACGGGAAGAAAAAAAGGGAAAAAGGATGGAGGAGTTCGCAGTGGAATTGTAGATCACGAAAATTTTGAGTGGTAGATGTATATGACGGAACAAGAAGCAGTAGAGTTGAATTGTGCCAACTCGACAATCGTAGGCATAAAATTCACTAAGTATGAAAAGGAACAGTGGGTGGTCCAATTCGCCATGCGAGGATATAGATGGAGATGAAGATATGTCAACAAGCCAATGTTGGAACCCGCGATCATAGAAACACGACTAAGTATATAACTAGAAAGCGATAATACACGGGAAGAAGACAAGGGAAAAAGAACTAAGTATCTAGCAGAAGAACATCTAGTTTTTGATTATTAATGCAAATGCTTTTGAACCCCTGATGAGTTCTCACCAGTTAAGGCATATATTGCATATCACGGAAGTATATTTCGTACCACTATGTCCACTTGTCACTAGTAAGAGCATTGTTGATGTATATCAGGAAGGAAGCAAAGTTGTTGGGGGAGGAAGGCAGCAACAGATAATTTGAACGAAGTTAATGTATACGAGGAACCTGCGGCGGAATTGTAGATCACAGATGCTTTGAGTGCAAGATGTATATAACGGAACAATAAATAGCTGGGTTCGCAAGAACCGACCTCGCGGCAGTGGCCATAAAATTGGCTAAGTATGGAAAGGAATTGTGGTCGATCGGATCCATCGTGTGAGGATATAGATGGGATGAAGACATGTCAGCCCACCAAATATGGAACCGAAATATCATAGAAAGGCCACTAAGTATATATCCAGAAAGCAATAACGAGCGGGAAGAAGAAAAGGCCAGTTCATATGCACCGACCCAGCAACCGCGGCCATAAAATTACCTAGGTATGGAAAGGAATAGCGGTCGATCGGATTTGTCATGTGAAGATACAGATGGAGATGAATATATGTCAGCCTGCGAGACCTACAACCGCCCATCGTAGAAAGACAACTAAGTATAAAACCAGAAATCCATAATGGATGGGAAAAGCAAAAGGGAAAAAGGGATTAGTATCTGATAGTCAAAAAAACCTTTTTTTCGTTTATTAATGGCAATGTTTTTTAACCCCTGCTAGGTTCTCACTAGTAAAAGCATAAACTACATATCACTAAAGTTCTTTGGTTACAAGATGTATATGACGGAACAAGGGACATAGGTGCTGGGTACCGTGAACCTGGGGCCTGGTGGCCAGATAACTCTCTAAGTATTGGCCAAGAGAAAGGTTTGATATTTATTTCAATAGTATTCATACTATTATGTATTAATCGAGAGAGTTTTCATATTTATCTGAATAGTATTCATACTAATATATATTAATAGATTGTTTCTGTTTAAAATGCAATTGATCTGCCAATTTGCAGGATGCTCTTCGGTTTGCAAATTTCGTTGAAACCATGAAAATTTTGACTGCAAGATGTACATAGCGCAACAAGAAACATGAATTTGCATTGTGGTCTCAACAAGATACACTCATTATCATCTATTCATCTTGTATTCCTTGCAATGACATGAGAAAACATCATCTCTCCATAAACATCAATATCTAAATTAAATTAAATGTAATCAAAATTTGGTGTGACTTAAGTAATTAAGACAACTTCAATCGTTCCTTTATTAATGCCAAGATTTTCAAACGCCTGGTCATTTATGAGCAGTTAAAGCATAAATTGTAGACCATGGAAGTTCTTTGGCTTCAAGATATATATGACAGAACATGGAGCATAGTTGTTTAATACCGCAAACCCAAACATAATTGCCTAAGATTTGCCGAAGATGAATTTTTTTGTATTTATTCCAATAGTACTGATATTAGTATATATGAATGGATATTATCAAATAGAAGAAGCTGCAATACATCCAACATACTGAACATGAACATTGCGTTAACACTTGAGACGCCTTCTTGTAACTCATTAATTCATTCTATTTATGGAACCTGAAGAATGGAAGCAGGATGGGTCCTCCAATTTCTTTCTTTAAATACAGGGTCGGCGCCACATAAGTATGGCTTATGAAAAAATATTCTTAAATGTAAAATGTAAATAAATAATAGAGCAAGATTTATTTAGATTGAAGTAGTGGGCAATAGAAATAAAATCTTGGCATCCATGTTTAATGACACAGGGGAAGAAGGTACAAAATAAAATTAAAACAAATACCAGAAATTGGAAAATACTATTAAAAAATAAACCGAAATTATTCTATATTCAAATAAGATGGGTTACAAAACACAGCTGAGGCTATTTTCCACAGTGATTGTGATTTCTCCTGCCACCGACCCATAAAAAATATGTACATTGATGAAGCTTCTTGACAGTTTTCTTGACATTCAAACTCTTTATTCGTAAATAATGAGTTTAATATCAATTTTGGGTTTTGTACTTAATCGGTGCTGCCAACTACATCTATCCCAGTTTTTTGAATACCTTGTCTCTTCCTGATATGGCCTTCTTGCAATGGTTGCTTATTCAACATTCAATTCTTTGCCAAGTATGAATTTCCCTCTGTCGTTGAAAAGTTGGGGTTTAAGGTGTTTTCCTTGCAATGTTTTGGACCCTTGACATCTGAGACAACTTAGAAATGTGATTTAGGCTAATTTCAAAGTGGACAGAGTCATTTTATGTCATGATATCTATGGCAGGGGAAACAAATTCAGGTATGTAGTCACTGGTTTTCTCCCTATATTTTATCATTTGTTTGGTTGAAAAGACTGCCTGAAGATTTGTATGTTGAACTTATTTGCTTTATTACAGTAAATTGGAAGAAATGTCCAACCCAGCTGCAAAATGCAAATCTGTTGAGGTACATAACTTCTTCAGGCAACAAAGGTGTGGCAAGTGCATCAAATGCTGCAGAACACACCAACATAGGTCTGGAAAGTGCATCAAATGTTGCAGATGGCATCAAAATATATCTTTCCTCATAGCGATGGAGGTATGGCAGCCCACAAAAAGGTCTGGAATGTTCGGAGGTGACGCCAAATATGTGGAGTCTGCAACTACATCCAGAGGAAACTGAACAAACTTTGACAAAGAACATGGTTTTCTGTCAAGTTGATTACCAGACCCGCATGTAGCTCATCAAACTTTGAAATAGAAACTTTTGTAGTGATAATATGTTGTTTTATCCACCCATACAATTTATGTTACCTGCCTCTGGTTACATTCGCAAATGGAGTAATATTTCGTGTCATTTACGAACATGATAGGTCATTTTTCAAGCCACTGTAAATGCGCCGCCCCCGAGGAAGACAAATTCCTGTGGGATCTGTACAATTCGATACACTTGCCAAATCTGTGTTGTTGGCAGAATCTATATACTTAAACGAAGAACTATTTTGCACGTGACCTCAAAATCCATTACAATTCCCAGCAAGAAAACAAAGAAGTTCAACAAACAAATCTCCAGCCAACCTTTTCAACCAACCAAAGCATCGAACACAGGGAGAACACCAACCAGAACATAATTGTTCTTTTTTTTTCCTCCTCTCTAAGTTTCTCTTATATAACAGAGTTTTTTTTTTACTTAAAGCTCACGTCACATAAAACCAGTCTCTCGTCTTTCATCTAGCCCTCAATCACATCTCTAAGTTGTCTTACATGTCCATGACCAAGAACATTAGAACAAAGGCACCCTAAAGCGAAACCCTTTGATGATAGAGAGAAATGGAAATAAGTATTTAAAAGAAACACTGGATGATCTTCCATATATTTTGTGTTGATTCGTTTTAATGACAGATGTTCTCAATATTTTCACTTATTAATGCCAATCTTTTCGAACCGAGAAGATTCTCAAATCTGACATCTAAGATATGCAGAATATTAAAGAGGGACATGACGTCAAGGCCTCTATGGGTGACACGTTCGTGGACTATGCTAAATATTTTAAGAAAACTAAAACAACACAAGCAAAAAAAAAATCGCAAATTCAAAATGCAGGAAAAAATAAATTACCATATCCCATAATATTCGCCTATCTATTTATTTTAATGGGAGATTTCCTCGAGCTTTCCAGTTATTAAAGCCCATCTTTTCGAACCTGTCTGGTCGGTTCTGACTTTTGAAAGCATAATTAATGTGTATTGGGAAGCGTGAAAGGTAGTGGGGATGGGGCTCTATGTAACAGACGTTACTACTATTTTTCTGTATTTTTGTCCACGAGCGTATGCAAAACGTACGTAAAGAAAAGTAATTCGAGAATGCTAAATTTTTTGGACATGAGGCCCTTGAAATTCAAATAGTCCGCAAGTCTGATTGTCAATTTGTATATCGTGGAACTCTCTGTGTTATTTGTAGGAAATGGAACAACAGAATCCCAATTTAGAGCCCACCACCCCGAGAACCCGCGATCCAAAAAATGCTTACTACTATTTTTTTTTTTGTGTTTTTGTCCACCAGTGTATGTAAAACATACGTAAAGTAAATTATTTCGAGAATGCCAATTTTTTTGGACATGAGGCCCTTAAAATTCAAATAATCTGCAAGTCTGATTGTTAATTTGTATATTGCAGAACTCTCCATGCTATTTGTAGGGCACAGAACAACAGAAGGCCGATTTTCAGTTGGCCATCGTGAGAACCCGCGATGCAAAAACTAGGTAAGTATGGGATGAGGACTCCGTGCATGCTTTATATATCTACTTTATAAAATTACATATTTTCTATGTTTAATTTATGTTGTCTAGGAAACCTATAATTTGATAAATTTCAATCTCTTCTATCCAGGGGCCCTTCTTTTAAAGAAAACTAATTCGGGAATGCTAATGTATACACCGAACACGACCTGTCATAGTTTGATACAACCTATCCGTGAAGCTATGTCTATAAAACTGGCTAAGTATGCAACCAAACGGTAGTCAGTCAGAATGATCATGAAACTCTCCATGCTATTTGTAGGGCATGGAACAACAAAAGCCCAATTTTCAGCCCGCCACCCTGAGAACCCATGATCATTAACTTATGTTGTCCAGGAAACCTATAATTTGATAAATTGCAATCTCTTCTGTCCAGGAGCACTTCTTTTAAAGAAAACTAATTCGGGAATGCTAGTGTATACACCGAACATGACCTTTCATAGTTTGATAGAACCTATCCGCGAAGCCGCATCCATAAAATGGGCTAAGTATGCAACCTCAAAATGACCATAGAAAGGCGAGAAACTATAGAGTTAGAAATGTAGTTTACAAGAGGAAAATAAAAGGGAGAGAACAACTATATCACCCACACAACAAAAGGTACTCTCATAACTATGAAACCATAGTAACATAGAATCCATGGAAAAAGCATCGCCAACTATGAAATATGCTTTGAGGCAGACAAACTCTACTTCAACATGTAAGAGATGCAATTTACATCTCTTGCAATTTTTTGGTCTGTTATTTTATTTTAATAGTATTCTATGCAAACTCCACCGCAAAAAATGTAACCAGAGATCCAACTGCGGATGCAGCATCCCAACATTGCAAACCCTAGGCAAACAAGAACAAGCAGCAAATAAGAACCCAGCTAAGAAGCACCAAAAGGCCCAACGGTAGGCGTAGGACCGGAACCCTGCAAAGTTGAATCAAGCAACAATAAACAACATACAACGAAGAAAGAAGAAAGAAGCAACCACTCCCCTAGGAACGATGTTGTTCCAATCGCGATTGCAGAAACCCAAACATGAAAATTGCAACAACACGAACAGGCAAGTAAGAACAACAACAACATGCAAATAAGAAATCAGTGGCCATGCAAAAAACAAGCATGGACCAGTGAACCGGCAATGTCGTTGAAGCATATAAATTTTAAAAACGGAAGAAAATGTCTTGTAACAAGCCTGTTAAGTAACCATTCAACACTACCAAGCCTGTTAGGTAAACATTTAAGTCTGTCATAAATGCGTTGTAAACATTTAAGAAAAAAATTCAATGTGACAGGTCTCTGACGTATCCCAAAAAAATTATTATATTTTTTGTAACAATAGTTCGAACACCAGAGAATGTATTGGAAGACCAAACTTTGGATATGCCACCATATCAAACATTGCCATAAATTTACCAAGAATAAAATGCTAAACCAAACATTCGAATTATAAATCATTTTCTTTTTAAAGTTTTATGAGTTTTTTATTTTTATTTTTATCATTTTTCTTTTAAAGTGTGTTTTATTTTGAGTTTTATGCTTCTTCTTTTTTTGTTTTATTTTTTAATTTGTTTAACTAAAATTTACTCAATGCAATTTTTTTTTAAATGTGTTTTTTTTCCTTTTTCTTCAAAAAAAATTGGTTCCTTTTTTAATTAACCTCATATTGTTTGCTTTACCTACCGACATAATTTTTTTAACAATTTGCATATCTTTAACACATTAGTTCATCTCAACATATTTAATATGACCCATCAAAGTCCTAATAAAGTTGAACACACTAAGGTTGAACTCGGTCTCCGCCTAGAGTGTCACCTCTTGACCATCCTCTACTCATTGCAGGCCTTTGTAAGGTAGAAGAACTGGTTCCTTTGGCTGTATCTAAAATTGGAAAATTTTATGCTTTTATTGGAAGATGGAAGAATATCTCCAACAAAGTGGATCAACTTCCTTCAATTCTTGGACTTGGCAAGCCATTCTTGTTTCAAAAAACAATTCTCTATGTAAGGAATAGCTTTAGGTCATGGTATCTACTCTCTAGGAAATGATAAAGCTAGCCATTAATTGTGTCGACCTTAACTATGGCGGAAAATTATAGATGCAAAGCAACTTGGACGTGTTGGCTGCCAAAATCGACCTGAATCTTCACTATTGTGATCTCTTGGTGAAAATTGACATATTAGGTGAGGCAAACATTCCTTTAAAGCTTACCAGGTCTTGATTTGGGGCAAGCCATGAAGCAATATGATGGAATAGAAGAGAACAAAAGCCTACAACTCTTTAATATGAAAGTTCCAAGAAATTGTAAACCAAATTACAACATCAGAGATGTCACTAACCTCCTTTTTGTATATGACTTGGAGCAAGGACATCTTGCCAACACCCACCATGCCATACATATTGATCACATGAGCCTAGAAATGAGGTTTGGTGAGCCATGTTTGCAGTTGATACTGAGAAGATTGAATTCCTAAGCCTATGAATCCAAATTCTAGCAAAGGTTGAACAAGCAAGTCTACCTAAAGCATTGCAGCATACACAATCTACTGAGTATCTACATATATTCTAAAGTCCCTTTCTATCTCTTGAAAGAGGCCATCATACGTGGTCAAACAAGCTCTAATTTGCATGAGAATGTTAGGATTGCAGAGGAAGTAACAACAACAAAGACACCACCCTGTCTCTCTATGTTAGTTAGGCCCATCGATAAGATCTTTGGCCTCTCTAAGAAAGTTGTTCATATTTTTCAAGAATATTTCCATGGGCCCGGGGAGCCTCTTCTATTGATCTTCGAATTGGTTGTGAATATTGATTAACAAGCCCTCCATAGTGCTAAACCTTGTATCCATAATTTGCAGGTTACCCTCCAATTCAATAACATCCATCAACCTTAGGATAATTACAACAATAATAGCATTTGTGAGGTTGGCCACCATTCCCACTTCAAAATATACTACCATAGTTGATAACAAAGAGATAAAGAGAATGGTAATCACTGTAACAAAGAAGAGCATCGAAAACATCTGGTCACTAGATACCCAATACTAAAGTACTGATGAAGCCATTGTAGTGAGGACTCGATTGTTCCAGGAGAAAAAATAGAAAATATGGTTCAAATCCAAAGCCTAGCCTAGAGGAAAATAAAAATCCATATCCATCCTTTTTTTATTCCATAATCCGTTCCAATTCCATATCCTCAAGTCATGGAGGAGAATCTCTCTATGTATTTTGAGAGGAGGCAACTTAGAGCTAGAGGACAAGCTAAATATGACTTGAGTACTAGACCCTTGATCACATTCTTACACTCTGGGCCATCATTGAGGAGGTGCAGAATCACTCTTCAAAATTTTATTGTTGCTTTGTGGAA
Source organism: Picea sitchensis (assembly GCA_010110895.2). NCBI lineage: Eukaryota > Viridiplantae > Streptophyta > Pinopsida > Pinales > Pinaceae > Picea > Picea sitchensis. The sequence continues at coordinate 47,518 of SNQJ01S0040712.1, read as the reverse complement.
TTTCAAAAATCTTTTGATTCCATCCCCTTGTTACAAAATGTTCCCCTTGTGGACAGGTGAAACTTTCGTTGGATTGTTAGACCCCTATACCAAGACAGAAAGAGTACAAGTGGACACTAACATACCTTTAAACTCATCTAGAACAATCAAATCGAGAAGGAGAGAAAGGATATTATGTACCTTTTCTGACGTTTGTTCTCGTTTCTTCCAATCCCTGAGCTTGATCTTCAAACTCCTTGGTGCAAAGTGAGATCTGCAATGGACACCAAAAGGAAAACTATCTTCTACTCTACTTGATTAGATAAGACAAGTCTATCTACGAAGATTAGAGCAATAGTAGACAAGCAAATGTAACACGACATAAACTTGAAGTAAATAGGCCAAGTATATATTGAATGAGAACCAATAAGAAGATACTTACAGACCACAATTGATGTTGCAATAACCTCTCCAAGCTCTCCTCGTCCAACCCTTGCATGAATTATTCAAGATCAAAATAATGATGCTTTACTGATTTCTCCTCCCTTTCACCATGGAAATGCCTGCAATTTATAGGCTTTGAGAGGCTCAACCACCTTGGGTATTTTTTGAATTTGTTGAGGATATGGCTCCATAAGTTATGATTTCTTCCTTAGATAGAGCCATGGAGTAGGAAACGACCAAACAAACCCTAGACTATCAGAGCTATCCCTTAGAAGAAGGTGGGATTCACCATGATTTTCTCCAACCAACAATGGCACTCCCTTAAAGATGACAACATGGCGTCATGGCATAGGGAGCATCGAAGCTCCCTAAGCATGGGAAGGGGGGCACCAGTCTTCTTAAATTCCAAAAAATGGTCAAAGTCTTAGGTGAACAAGTATGTTTTGACTGTCAAATGATTGGGATTTTCCTTCCAACATGATTTATGGGTTGTGACAATGCTTTCATGGTGTCGATTGAGTTGTGGAACTTACCAAAAATGTATGAGGCATGTTACGACACTTGCGATAGTTTGGGTTTGACACTTACAACACTTGCAACACTTACTATGTAACGTTTGCACCACATGCGACACTTGTGACACTTAGAACGTGACGTTTGCACCATGTGCGACACATCATGCAAGTGTGGAAATTTGATGTGTAACATCCCTAGGAGGATTTTCTCTATAGACTTAGAGACCTTATTCACCGCTATCATGTGTTTATATGATTTGGTCCTTGGTCATATACTCACAACACATGGGATATCGTATTTTATCAGAAGTACCAGTGGAGTGAAACAAGGTTTCCCCCTAAGGCCCACATTGTTTGGGATCTACATTGACAAGTTGGAGTCCTTGCATGAGCACATAAATGATGGAGATGGATGCCTTCTCCAATAGGTATTTATTTTTATCTTGCTTTTCACAGATGGCGTGATCATTTTAACCTCGTCCCTCAAAGGTTTTTAGAGACAATGTGATTCCCTAGCCCTCTTTTGTGACCTTCTTCAGTTGATGGTCAACCTAGGTAAAACCAAGGTCATGATCTTCAATGGATCAAAGAAGATCCTCTTTGATCAATATTTCTTTTTCAAAGGAGAGGAGATTGATATCACCAATAGGTATACTTATTTGGGGGTATTGTTCACAGGACCTCTCTTAGTCTGTGGCATGCACTTTAGCACCAAGTCATCAAGGGATATAGATCCTTGTCCCTTTTAGAGAGGCAGTGTTTTGGGAAGCATTTTCAAGCATATTATCCAAGATGTCACTCATGGATACTCTTGTCCAGCCCATATTTTTATATTGTTCTAAGGTTTGGGGACCTATTTTACTAGAGTTTGATTGGTCTTTAGTTGAGAGAGAACAAATCATCTTCCTTCACCACATCATCAGATGCAAGTAGATATTCCCTCAGTGCATCATTCTCACAAATTTTGGAGCTTGACCCCTTCGGCTTGAGATATTTTTTGGTCTCATGTCATTTCTACACCGCATTTAGAGTTTCATTGATACAACAAAGGGACAAGAACTCTATCCATACTTTCCCTATTGCTCATCAAAGTCCATTACATCAACGATTTCTTCAATCCATTCTTGGTGTTGGTATGTCAGAGTCTCGGATCTCCTAGTGTCTATTGGTATTACAATGGATTGAGTCCCTTCATTTATATATTCCCTTAATGCACCCAACCACCTGTTACATACTAGACAAGGGATGAACACAATCATCGAAAAAGATATCTACATACAATTTGTATTGGTCACTTGGATAAACCCTTAGGGTGGGTTACATTTGAACATGGCCTTCTATGTCTATCATTTCATGATTATGAGGGATGGACTCATTGTTCAACCCCATCACACACTTCACCACTGAATGTACTCCCTTCAGATCCCCCTAGGATAGTTCAGAGTTGGCTCTCATAGATTGTGGATTGACACTGACCATCAAATTCATTGATCGAACAAGAACTGCTAACGGTGCCATATCTGAGAGGTTGATATTTAGGAGCACTTCATCTTTCATTGCCTAGTTTAGTATCATATCCAAGTATAATTCCATTGTCTTTTCAGAGAGCTACATATGCTTTGGTAGTTTCTTTTGGGACCCTAACCAAATATGCTTAGTTATATACATGCACGAGGCCCTCCAACTCTATTCTTCTATCCTCTAGCCACATTCACATCCTGGGATACCTCTGACCTAGAAGATCACTTCATTTTTTACGGTGCTCTAGAATAGGGGAACCAAGCGATAAATGGATAGAGATGACCCAATATTTTTACGATGAAAATCACTCTATGGCATGGGGTAAAACACAACAGACAGAATGACAGGCATAAATCAACTATAATCTCAAGTATTTTATATAAATGAAATGCTAACATGACAATATTAAGAGCCTACCTCGTATGAATGTTTGATGAAGACCACCATTGTCTATGCAAATCAAAGCTTTATACCTGAAACTTGTCCTCAACAACCAAGATACACAAGTTGCAAGGGATGAGGCAAAATTTGCTATAAATCTGAATGGAATCTAATGTTTTACCTTGCGCTTTGGGCATATCAAACCTTGGTTAAGACTTCCACCAGTTTTTCTCCTTTTCAGTTAGAGCATGGTGTGGAGTTGATCCTTATGATTGAATGCAAAATCACTTCCCTCAAGATGGAAATTGAGCTCCTACCTGACACATACGATCTTAAAGAACGCATCATGCACCTAGAGAATCTACATGAGAAGCGTCGAGATGCCTCTATGGCTATCAAAGCGAATAAATGACATGTTAAGGTTCAATATGATAGGTCTGTCTATCCTTGGAAGTACGTTGAGGGTGAATTGGTTCTACTGTATGATGAAGCCAAAGAAATATTGGGGGTAGGCAAGTTCAACCCTGTGGCACGATCTTTATATAGTGCAACATGTTTTAGAAAAAGGATCCTATGAATTAGAGTATTATGAAGATAATATGTTGGACGAGCCAAGAAATGTCCTCTACCTTAAAATATATTACGCTTGATCCCTCAAGATTGGGCGTGACTCTTTGTATACTAGTGTATCTTAGTGTATATACATCTTTTAATTTGTGTCATCAGCTTGCTTATAGAGTTTTCCCTTGGTTGGAAGATGTCAATGGAGTCTTCAGTTTACTTAGGATTCGCAGACGGTGCCAGTCATCATACACGGAACATGGCTTCTATCGCTTGGGTCATTTACTCACTCGAGGGTCAACTAGTGTCTTTAGGTGGCGTTTGTCTGGAGCCATCAATGAATAATGTAGTTGAGTATAACATCATTATAGATCTTTTATGCGATTCCATTTCACATGGTGTTCGGTCTTTAGAGGTTCGCCTGGACTCCCAGTTAGTCGTATGTCAATTAAACAACAATTACCTTGTGCGAGACCCTACTCTACTCTAGCGATTCCTATGGGTACAACTTTTGGAATGTTACTTTGATTTCCTTACTTATAATCACATACCTAGAAGTTCTAATTATGTATCTGATGCCTATGCTAATTATGTTTTGGATTGGAATTTGTCACATAACTAAAGTAAAGAAAACAAATTCATCAATGTACACATTGTAACATATATAAGTAAAGTCGAGAACCAATGTTTCTTATATTTCATCTCTTCAAAAAATATGGTGTCATAGTACAAAATGGGGCTCACACCCTCAAAATACATATATGGTTGGTAGATATATGACCATGGAATCTATGCCTGTGGCACCAGATGTGTATCATGATAGCACAATACGACTTTTACGAGATGTCGGAAGAGTTGTACCCACACATAAGGCACACCCACCACCTGTCATTGCATAGCCTTTGGCAGATCCTCCACCTGAACCATAGGAATCATGTGCATCAATCGAGATAGGTTCCCCTGCACATTTTGTAGCACTCTCTCTGCATCTCCTCCCACATGTTCATCTCCCTCTCTACATCTCCTCCCGCATGCTCATCTCCCCGGTTCCTTCGTTGATGCCTTGGGAATCCATCTGGTCCTCACGGACCTACATCTACGTAACAAAGAATGTTGTTAATACTTGATACCATATAAAAATATTTGTGTTTTTCTATTCTTTTTTGAAAAAAAAATGCAAAAAAATGAAATATATAAAAACATTTCATACCTATATCACTGTAGGCAGATCCTGGTGGAAAAGGCATATCTAGATCCCCTCTATAGTCAATCCCAACATAAGGGTAGTCTTCTATGGCTATAACCTTTCAACGCCACTAGAAAAAGAACTCATCATTGTAGGGGGTTGGCACCCTACCACCTCCTAACCGCCTCATCACATCGTTCCATCGTGACATGGATGGATCGCGAGGTCCATGTGGAATGATCTATAGTCTAGGGCTCAAGCCTGGAACTCGCTCAAAGAAAAAACTACACAAGATGGATCCAAACTCAAAGTTTCTCTTCCTCCCTTGTTTGCAATCCGTCAGCTGATTCTTCATGTTAGCCAGCAGTGAGGCACACCAGTCATAAACTGTAGGTTGTAAACACTCCATTGCGTAAAACATGAGTGGCCTTGGTGCCTGGTGCAATGAGGCTGACCCCAAGATCCGTGTAAGACAAAGTACAACGATCTTTAAACTCAGGTTCTCAATTTCCCTGATGGGGAGTTGGCTCCCTACTTTATCTGTGTCTACAACACAATGGGTGGAAATGTAATCCTCTATGTTCATACCACCCTTAGCCCCCCGGGCTTTGAGATTCACTACCTTGCCCCGGTGAGACAATCCTGTGATAAAAAATATGTCATCTACTTCAACCCTCAATGGTTTCCCATCAATATTGAAGGCCTCTCTCTTCGAATCCCAAAAGTTTACTAGCATCTAAAGTAACCTCACTTGAGCCCTCATTCCTTTGAGAGCCCAAAATTTACAAAGGCCACATAGTTTTAGAGCTATTTGGTCCCCTGCATCCCTTTCCATTGTTGCATCTACCTCCTCATGCTCCCTCTCTCTCCATTCAAGCACCATATTGCCAAAGGAAAGTCATTTTTTGAGTTAGAATTCATTAAAAATTTATTTACGGACTTGTACGCGGGCTATAATGTTAACATTTGTGTGTAGGGACACATATACACGGGCAGGTCTCCATATACATGACTTGATGAACTATAGCTCATGTACACCCTAATTTATATGGTATGCCCTCAAATACTCAAAAAATGAGGACTAAATTTAAATTTTAAACCACTAAAAATGAAGAGGAGGGAAAGAGCACTTACTTGGTCCAGACAGTTGTCAATTCCGTTGATCGTAGCTCCCGCAATCGACACTTGAAGATCATGGGAAAAATGGTATAAAATGCACTATGTGGGTGAAAAACTCAAATGGTATGGTAAAATTGTTTATTTTTACTATTAGTAGAAAACATTTTATCCACTTTATATAGTTTATGCTAATTTTTTACCTAGTGGACTAATAATGCAGTGGAAGGAAGTTGGTTTTGGTGGTTTTATCCTGGATTTTTTGCGATATCTAGCGTCATATCACCCGTTCGTGACTTCAACAACTATTTTCTTTCACCAGCATATAGGATAGTTTGTCACTCCATTTTGCATTCTTACATTGTCCTATGACTGTGATCCATATGCCTTAGGTATGAACCCATTTACTAGTGACATAGAACCCTCTTAGTGCCACTAGAAGTGTCATTATTAAGTGGTAGAGGCTTACCAAACATGGGTGCCCTAGTTAGAACCTTTGTGCTATTTGGTGCCCATACAGAAGTTATTCCATAAGACCAGGAGTCCCTTATAATTCCAATATGAATTTGTGTTCGAACCTCATATTCTTACTCACAAGCATTCTAACCTATACCTATGGGACTCCCCCCAAGTCTTAGTTAAGCTCTTTTCCGACTCTCTAAAAAGCTAAAAAAATTGCCAAGTGAACTTGTCTCTTTCACACTCATTAAATGGATTTGAAAGGATGTCTATTTGGTGTAATTTTACCCCTTTTTCAGACCAAGTAGACTAATTACGAAAAAGGAACACTCTAGTCAACATTGGCTAGAAGAGTTCTCTTGGGTATTGCTTTATATTTTTTCAGGCCTAGGGGACTAAATCTATGAAAACGGACATTTTTTGGAGTTAAGTTGTAATTTCATTTTATTATCTTGCTTGTATTATTGAGCCTATTGTCGGTTCCCACTTTCTCGTCATAAGCCTCTTACCTCAACGATTTGCATCACTAGCCAAGTAGAGCCTTGTTTATATCTTTTGTAGCTTGACACCATGTACCCTAAAAGGAAACATTCCCCCAAGTTTCCATGCCCTGCATGCACTTCCTTGCATTAAGAATAGGTATGTTCCACTATTTGGAGCTAGTTTCTTACTCACGACACTCGTTTCCTCTCTTGTATCATAGCATTTATTTGCCTATNAAAAAAAAAAAAAAGGTGGGAAGGAAAATAATATTATCTCATATTGGCAACATTCGTGTCGCCTTTGAATAGAGAACAAAATTTAGAGTCCATTGTCATCCAAAGTTTGGGTTTAGTATGACCTTAGGAAGCTGATCTCGTTACTTAGAGTTTACTCCTCCGACTAGTTATTCTTCCAATTCCTATGGAGAGTTCGTTGATGCCTCCTGCATCACAAAGCTTTATCATCAAGTATATGTTGTCTGAGTTTTCCATATGTCTCATGCTCTTGTTCAAAGGATGTCTATAAGCTTGTGTCATCCATTTCTCAGAACTCTTGACTTTGCATATCGTCCATACCCTCAGTGTGTCTCAGAATCACATGAAGTTGTAGTCCTATCATGCACCCTGGTCCTACTTTCATTATGGGTAAGTAACCTTGAAACCAACAGTCGACTTCTTCTCATTGGTCGCTCACTACAGGATTTCCCTTATGTTTGACGGCAAGAAATCTATTCACACATTGGAATTTGTGCAGTGTCTTGGATGCCATTATCCTTATTGGTGGTTTCCTCACCTTTGTCGATAGTCTTCCTCATTAGTTGTTATTCATAGGATCTCTTTCGTGCACTACTTGCATATGGTGCATGCAGGAGACACACATGGTCGTTGGTTCGTGAACATCCTCTTCATCCGAGTTCCTCCAAATCATCAAGCTATTTCTTTGTACCTCGTGCTGACTGATGAGAGATTCCTTAATGATCTCCTTTCAGGGGGTCTCCTTCCATCGAATTCATCTCATCTATTTTGGAAATGAGGCCTAGAGTCCTATGAGTACCTAGAGGCTTGCAGTCATTAGTGGTAGGTTCTACCACCATCGACAGTTGGGAATACATCAATGTCTCCTGATCGATGGATTCTTCAAGTGTTCGACCTCAACACCTTTATTTACACTTGTAAGAATGTACTTGGTGCCTTGATACCCACTTTCATTATCGGTAGGATGTCTCGCTTTTGTTAATAGTATACATTAATGACCAGTAATCAAACGAAGTCATTGTGTTCAAATTCAACTCCTCTATTCACATGATGTAGACTTTCACCTTTGGCGGATAATGTAGAAGACATTCAGTTTACAGTAGCAAATTTCATGAGTTGTTGTTATCATTCATTGGACCAGTATCTATATGACTTCAGTGATCATGGGAGATCAGATTGTACTCCATTGTATACATATATTTTCAAATTGATTTTGAGACTGGTTTTCACTAGGCCTTGTTTGTGACTATGACAACCTATGGCATGTGTCTACTTTGTATTTCCTATTCATGGCCATGAACAACTATTTGGTATATTTCTGCATGGATCTGCAATGTAATTCAAATTGGCAGCCATGTGTACAAAGTCATTATGGATTGTAATATTCTCGTGAGAAACTAGCACTTCCAGCTGAGTCTCCATTACTCCACTTCTGGGAATTATAATGTATTTCGACCATCTCATATACTCCTCTGACCTCACACATTAGGGGGCATCTGTTGTAGAAAATTTTGCCTCACCCCATGCAACATACTTAGATGGCCTTTCCATTTCCCTATGCAGACTTGAAGTCCCCTTTTGAACATTCCAGAGCCAAAAAATCAAATTTTTCCACATACACGTGCCCTACCAGTTAGACAACATGCATATACATAGGTTGCACCACTATAGCCCGCGTACATTGGGTTTGGTGCTCAAAATTAAAAATCATGTCAGGTTTCCATGTCACATCAAGAGATCCATGATCCTTGACCTTCCATATACTGTAAACGCTCCAACTCGGACAGTCATTTCCATTTGAAGGCTATAAATTGAGCCATATCCAAGTCATGGAGAAGAGAATTCAACTTTTGAGAGAAAATATACTCTGGAGAAATTTCACTTCACATTGAGTCTGCATCCCTTTATCCTTGAAAGTATGAACACATTGTTCATCCCCCAAGCTCTTCCTTATTTGATGGAGAACCTCATTGTCTCCCTTATATGAGCTTTCCTTTGGTGGAGGATTGAAGTGATGGATACCCATCTGGAGGGACTTAGTTTCTCAGTTCCGATGTGTGTCGTTACATAAGTCTGTCCCTTATACACTTTTTTTTGTCATTTTTAATAGTAATACACTTTTCTCGTCCAATTGATATCTTGCAAATATTTGACTTATTATTCCATGGGCGTATTTTTCATGAAAGTTAATGGATTATGCTATTTTATATTATAACATTATTTATTATAACCATATGCTTGTGTATATTGGTTGTTGAGGACAAGTTGTAGGTATAAAGCTTTGAGTTGTGTGCTCAACGATGGTCTTCATCAAACGTCCAGACAAGGTAGGCTCTTGATCTTGTCATGTTAGCATTTCATTTATATAGCATACTTGAGATTAGAGTTGATTTATGCATGTCATTCTGTCTGTTGTGGTTTACCCCATGCCATAGAATGATTTTCCTTGTAACAAATATCAGTGAGGAAACGTGGCACTATTTCTACCTCCATGAGACACCAGTTGAGTTGTTGGACCAAACTTCATATCAGTAGATAGACCAGTCACCAGATGATGTCTTCCATCCCAAGTGATGTGTTTTTTCTTCCAAACAATAACACAACGCTCATTCCAACCCCTCTTATGATTCTTCTTTCGAACACACATTTATTTTGAGCTTTCTCCATTCGGCTCAGATGTTAGGAGAGATGGTTCCAATGTACCAAGGCAGCCTTGTACCATTGGCACCATATACTTTAGTATTTTATTAGATTTGTTGTGACGAACTATCCAGTGGAATATCCATGACAGTTTATGGATCAATTTTTTTCAAAGATGACAGTTGTAATGTATGAACACAAAATAATTTCATTGTCTTTGAGACAACCTATCACACTTCTTTGGATGTATCTTCTTGAACATGTCAAAATTACTACCATGACTATAAGCAATAAAAGTTTGGCTCAAAACATGGATAGTAGTTTTCCACAAATCAAGAGTAGAACCGCAAAATTCCTCACACTGTGGACTCGCAGTATATTGTAGAAATTAATACGGATGAAAATGGATAATACTTGAGAAGAAATTAATTAAAGTGTATGTGGATGATACTGTCTCCATTTTGGTTTTAATTTTACAGGACAAGGTTTTCAATTAAGTCTTCCAAAATTCTATTTTTAGTAGTTTTCCTATAACCAGTAGTTATATATATATCAATTAATATAAAATTAGTCTAATCCATTGCTTGATGAGCATTTTTTTATTGTGATCACTCTACTCATAAAAGTCTCAAACATGGTTTGAGACATCATGTCCTTGCTTCAAAAATAAAATGAATAGTAAAAGTCACAAACATAATCTAAGCCATCATGCCTATTATTTCCTTGGGATTAAGACAAGCTTCAATAAGATGTTCATAATGTTCTTTCGAAGAAACCCATTGTAGAATGTGTGATTCCAAATCTCCTCCATGTCATCCCAATTTATAACAATACCATTCTTAATAGGATATTTAAATGTAAGGATACCTTTTTTTATAATTGATCTCAATCACTCAAATAAGAATCTTTGTTTTAAGTGCAAACAACTCAATGATTCCATATCAACAAACAATAATGGGTAACACTACCCTTAGAACATCAAACCCTATAGATCGGACCTTGACCACTTTTTTAGACATGTTATCGCACAATTTGTAGTTTGGGAAAATCCCAACCCAAACCATGAAAGTGAGACACAATTGGGAACAACTATCACTGTCACCTCAATAGATGTACCCCTCATTTTAGTGAAGGAAAAGTCCCTCACAAGGAAGGATTCCCAGGTGACCCTAGGGGGATTGCAATGGGAGAAGGGAATATGTTGAAGGGTACCCCTATGGGTCAAGTTCAAAGATGAGAAAGAGGCTCAGAAAAGAGTCTTGTGAGATGGTAAATGGTTTCCAAGTTTTGCGTACCCACAAAACAATGTTAGACATGCCCAAACACGAAAATATTCAAAGATACAAGCCTCAAAATAAATGGGGAATCAGTAAAGAAACCTTGTTGTCCCAAAATTGCAGTAGTATGGAAAAATATATTAGCAATAAATAAGTTATAATAGCTACAAATTAAACTATCAAAATCAAGTATGTGATGTTGGAAAATTAGACTAAAAATGAGTAGACAATCCTCCAATATTTGAACCAAGTTGTAAATGAGAGTTACTAGAAAATATTTGTAACTTCCCTATGGGTATAGAAAAATTCTGCTACAGAAACAAATTCTAGCCACTAAAATCAACAAGTAAACCACCCAAAAAATAGCTTATAACTAGTAGAAGAATTACCAAGGCTTACAAGTAAATTTCAGCGGTAGAAAAGTGAGTAAAGGGTAAGAGAAAGATGAGTTTTCTACAACCCTATTGGTTTTAGCTTAATATTTATTACAATAGATCAATCACTTGGTAAATCAATATGCCCTTAGGGCACAAGAAGGCTTATAACATATGGAAATTAGATCCAAACTTAGACAATTCAATCTCCTTGAAATCATGTTTACCAATGCATGAATATTCAATCCCCAATGCAAATAGACTAGTGCCTTATCTATTGGGTTAATAGAGTCTCTTGTTTATGAGCTAGGGTTTGTTACTCCTCTAGAGGTGTACGCCTTTTTACTCCCTAGAGTAAACAATCCTTAGCAAGGTAAATCTACAAGGGTGTAAGCATTTTTACTCCTTGTAGTAACCTTTTAAATAGCCTTTTCAATGACAATAAAAGAGAGGTCCTTGATGGAGGGTGTGCGCCTTTATACTTCTCCAAGGGTTTGACAGAACAACCTTGAAATTAAGAAGAAACACATACAATTGCATAAATTCCTTACCTAATCCAAGAGATAACATGAAAAACCATTACTTATCAAAGATATTCCACCAACATTACCAAGAAAAATCATTCAGAGAGAGTGCTAGCCTTTTTTCACCAATAAACAAGTATTCCATCCAAAATGCACTAAGCATTCAATTGATCAAACTTCTAAGCCAAGCGTGTGACTAGATCATGTACATTGTTGGTTGAACTCTTTGTCTTTGCTTTTGTTATAGCATGACGGAACTGAAAAGGCTCAATCTTTGAATTGATAAGATGATATTCAATCTGTGCACTATACTTTTTGTCCTTTGCCAAAATTTCAAGTATATTTTCCTTCAAGATAAAACCAAATTAACCTTTAAAGACATTCAAGTAGAGAAGATGAACAATTGCTTCTGGTGGGTAGAATCCTTTGGGATCTGACTATGCAAGTTGTCAAATCTAGCATCAAATTCCTTCATAATTCCGTTCACCTATGTCTTTTTAATTTGGTTTAATTGTGTAAATAGCATTATGTTTTCCTTCTTTGTTGTCCATCTTCCTTTAAACAACTTAGCAAAATCTTCATAGGATGCCAAGTGATCATCGGGAAAGACTTTATACCACTTTTTGACATATTCATCAAGAGACATAGCTAGTAGCTTCATCGCAACATCTTCACGTTCTATCCATTATCTTCCATGGCCACACCAATGGAGTCAAGATTCTCTTTTGGTGTTGATGGTGCAAAATCGTTGTTCCTCGTGAAATTTGGAAACCATTTGTGAGACTCTTTTGGCATGGTATTGGGAAACACAGGGATAGTGGCCATATTTAATGGCTTGTAAAGGTTGTCAACCAAAGAATGAACCATTGGAGTGAGGGGAAGATTACCTTGGAACAAGGTTTTGACAATGAGAGAATTATGAGGAAGTCTTCTTTCATAGACCTCAGAAGACTTAAACCTTCCTAGGGGAAGTGTCTTTTGGGAAGATGGGTTCTCAGGATGTGGAGTCGCCAAATGAACTTCAAGACAAGTTCATAAAAAGTGAAAAGACAACTTTCTTCAAATGGATTCACCATGCAAGATATGGATAAAGGCTTTGGGATAGAATTGTGAAGTGTCGTTATGATATCGAAAAGGATTCAAATCCTCCCTGACAATGACACCAAAAATATTATCACACAATCTATAATTTGGTAAAATCCCCACACAACCCATGGATGTGTGACACAAGTGGGAACAACTATCATTGTCACCTCAATAGATGTCCCCCTCATCTTAGTGAAGGATGAATCCAACACAAGGGAGGCTTCCCTAGTGATCCTAGGGGGATTGCAATGGGAGAAGGGAAGATGTTGAAGGGTACCCCTATGGATCAAGGTCAAAGATGAGAAAGAGGCTCAGAAAAAAGTCTTATGAGATGGTAAATGGTTTCCAAGTGTTGCATACCTATGAAACAATGTTATACATACCCAAACAAGACAATATTTGAAGATACAAGCCTCAAAACCAGTGGGGAATCAACAAGAAACCTTAATGTCCCAAAACTTCAATAGTATGGAAATATATATCATCATTAAATAAGTTGTAAAAACTGTAAATTAAACAATCAAAATCAAGTATGTGATGTTGGAAAATTAGACTAAAAATGAGTAGACAATCCACCAATATTTGAACCAAGACTTTGACAGTAAGAGAGGGATGTAAATGAGAGTTATCATCAATTATTTGTAACCACCCTATGTCTGTAGAAAACTTATGCTACAACAGAAAATTCTAGCCATTAAAATCAACAAGTAAACCACCCAAAAAATAGCTTATAACCAATAGAGCAATTACCAAGGCTTACAAGTAAATTTCAGCGATAGAAAAGTGAGTAAAGAGTGAGGGAAATATGAGTTTGTTGCAACCCTATTGGCTGTAGATTAATTCTTATTACAAATACTCAATCACTTGGTAAATCAATACGCCCTTAGAGCACAAGAAGGCTTATAACATATGGAAATTAGATCCAAACTTAAACAATTCAGTCTCCTTGAAATTGTGTTTACCAATGCATGAATATTCAATCTCCAATGAAAATATACTAGTGCCTTATCTATTGGGTTAATGGAGTCTCTTGTTTATGAGCTAGGGTTTGTTACTCCTATAGGGGTGTAAGCCTTTTTACTCCCTAGAGTAAACAATCCTTAGCAAGGTAAATATACAAGGGTGTAAGCATTTTTACTCCGTTTAGCAACCTTTTAAATAGCCTTTTCGATGACAATAAAAGAGAGGTCCTTGATGGAGGGTGTATGCCTTTATACTCTTCCAAGGGTTTGACAAAACAACCCTGAAATTAAGAAGAAACACATACGATTGCATAAATTCCTTACCTAATCCAAAAGATAACATGAAAAACCCTTACTTATCAAAGATATTCCACCAACATTGCCAAGAAAAAACATCCAAGAGATAACGCTAGCCTTTTTTCACCAATAGACAAGTATTCCATCCAAAATGCACCAAATAAGAGAGATAATGAATTTCCCAAGTAGGGAAAAAATTCCACCCAAGAGTCTTATGTAATTCTCAAATGATGATAAAATGAGAGTGAGATGACCTTTATTTATACAAGGTCATATAACCATAATTTGTCCACATAAAAAGACAAAAACAAATTTAAAGGAGGCCAACCTCCTCTATTTTCCTTTACATCTTACAAAATATGAAAATACATAAAATAAATCCCTTAGAAGGGTGATGTCATTCCCAAAAGGGTGACGCTATGACTCAAAAGTGATACTTTGAACCTCTAGATGCAAGTCGTTGGGCCTCCAAAGGCCATGTGTCCATATCTCATTCTCTATAATGTCATGCCATGCATATAACTTCTTCAAACCACATCATCTTTCTTCCCAGACCATGAAGACCATCAAAACCCTAGCCTTCACATTGTAAGTTTTAAACCTGCGAAGTAAAGCAATGCATATAGATTCTTAAGCAATAAATAAATTAATCAATGGCTCATACACAGATTACACAGAGATTTTTACCGGAAACCCTCAACCGGGAAAACCTTTCTTATTTTCATTATATCGAATTTCACCATTCGCCATACAATATATAAAATGTTTTTAGGTATTCCATAGATACCAAAACCCTAACCCCTTAATCCGGGATTAATTTACAAATCAGCTAAAAATAGCAAAATCCGCTAAAAATAGCAAAAACCGCCTAAAAAAAGGGATCGTCAGATGCAGTTGTCGTATCTGACGCACCCACCCACACACACATGCAAAGAATATAACACATACCCAACACACATGACATCAAGCCTTGGAAGGTGACGTCTTTGGCCTCCAAAGGCCAACGTCCAAGTGCCAAGGGATACACTGCCATCCTCTAATGTTGTCCAAGTTCCTTCAAAGGCAACATCCATAATCTCAAATGTGCAATGGCTCTGGGGTCCTATGCTCATCCTGTGGGGCATGGTGTCCATCCTTGGGGTTTTCAACCCCCCATGAAGGTCAAAAAGGCACAATACTCCATGGAATAACTTACAACTGGCAAGGCCCTACAAAGTTAAACAAGTACACCATCCAAGGGTCCACAAGTCACATGTATCATGCCAAGTAAGTCAAATTTAATAAAATAAACACCCAAACATGTTCATTAAATCCCCCCTTTTCAAACTAAACAAATGCTTAAAGACCTTATAAAACTTGCCAAATTTAAGTATGGGAGGGTTGTCATGGTGCCCTATTGGGTAGACCAATCCCTAAGTCAAGGAACATTTTCCATGAAGACCCTCTCTAAGTCATGTAATGAGTATGAGGTGGATGGGGTTAAGACTTTTGGGCATGGGGTTTTTGAGATATCAAGGGCTCATATTATCTCAATTATGGGTGCCTTTATGAACGGTATGTTGCATCCTCATTTGCAATGCAACATTTTTCCAAGCCCTTTATTGCCATTAGTTTATTATGGTCCAAAAAGTTGAGTGCTATGTGCAATGGAAAGTACAGAGCACTGAAATGCCACTTTAAGATAGGAACACATTGAGTGACATGTTCTAGGAAAGTAAAATCCATTGCAAATGCATTCCCTCAGCAAACAGGGAATTTGTTAATTATTGTTTTATTTTATAGGTCCTTGATTTTTATGGAGAATCATTTCATTGCTCTCAGGACCTTAGGGAGAGCATCTTGAGGATAATCTGTGGCTTTTAAATTTTTCCAGCTACAACACCTCTAGGCCTTTAGCCCCTTCTTCCCATGAAATGAGGTGCAAGCCCTCCTTGGGGACAATAAGCCCAAAAACCAAAAATATGAGGAAACTGGGGGGAGGAAGTGTGGAAAGCAATAATTATGTGCGGGAATGGTGTGATGACCCTTCAAAGAGACCCCCCAGTAGCAACCCTTTTCCTGAGGGTGACCCACTTACTAGGAAACCATGTCAACCATCAAGGTGAAATGAGGAAAAAGGTATAATTTCCAAGAAAAAAATTTCATAATCAAGCAAGGACTCTTTGCAACATGCTCAAATGCTTCAATTATTAAAATGACACTTACCATGAGACCAAACTTGTTACTTCATGAAACAAGACATGTTGTCCTTTGTGGGCCAAGTTGGTGTGGTGGACACTTCTATCGTTAATCAAATGGTGATTTGTGGTAAGAGAAAGGGATCTCTCTACTCATTTAGCTCTTGGCACTCCATGTCTTCAACTTGAGGGCCTCGAGACATCATCTCCTTAGTTACCCCTAGGCTGAGGGGGTAACATTTGGCTCCTACTAGGGAAAATGTGTTCATCGTAGAGTGCAGGAGAACCTCAACATCTCTTGGTAAAACATGTGCCTACACACACTTAAACAAGACATGTTGGGATATCGAAAGGTGGTGCAATCACCCCTTTATTCATATAAGAAATCGAAAATTTTCAAAATTTCAACTACTTAAAAAATAAAATTTTGCATTTTTTCAAAAATTTCTAACTAACATGTGATATGATTTCAAGCAAATGTATCATGACAAATATGCAACAATACAATAAAGAAATATGTAAATGAGATATGGTATGTAAATATAAGTAAATGAAATTAAACTACCATGAACACACAAATGCATATGCAAGAAAGAAAATGACCTACCTACTTACCTGGGGTTCATGGCCTAAGGAAGTCAATTTTGTTGATGTAGGGTTGGAGGATTAGACCCATCAACTGGTAATGGCATCTTCCTCCCATCCATGGAAGATAAATAATAAGTCCCCTTTTCAGAATTCTTCTTGCATATTTCTGGTGTTTGGAACATCGGTTTGAATGATGATTGTGTTGTCCACAATGCTTAAAAGGATGAAGATCAAAACATTGATCTTCTATGTGGCCAACTCACTAATGATGTTGGCATTTTTTAATCTACTCTTGAATTAGAGCAGGTGAATGTGAATTTTCTTGAATCAATTTGACACTCTAAAACTAGATCGGTTTGGTATAATCAGGAATATGAAACATCACTTCCTTATCATATCTAATATTGGTGTTGTTCTTGTTGTTCCTGATTTCTTTCCAAGGTCTAATGATTGGTTTGGAAAGATAAAGTTGATATCTATATGTACTTGAATATGAAGTTGCCTTACTAAGTTGTTTCTATATTGGTTGTTCATTTAGATCTTCTTCTTCTTCTTCTTCTTCTTCTTCTTCGAAAAGATAGTAGTTTTGAACAAGGACTAGTTTAGAATGTTGAAGATTCTTTCTTTCAAGTGCATCATGAACAAGTTGAGTCTGATTTTGTAGCAATGCTACTTTGGATTTCAAAACTTGCAAGCATGCTACAACAGACTGCAAAGTGGTTTTGTTAATGGTAATTGTATTGTCCATAGAAGAGAGGATTAGAGTGTTCAATAACTCTAACATTTCCTCAACCTAAGCCATTTTAAAGACATAATTGGACGTCAGAGGTTTCTTGCAACTCCACCCAGACTTTATAATGCAAACTCAACTATGCAGACTCAACAAATGAAGGGTATCGGCTTCTACCGAAAATGCACCCATTTACAAAAGAAACAGAAGTAAAATTACAAGAAAAACTAATTCCAGGTTACCTTGATTCTAGAGTTGAATGTACCGTCGATACTGAACACACAAATCCCACAATTGTCACCATAGTCTCCAAGTCACCAAAACACAAGCCTACCAAGCGAATTCCAATGAATGTGGGACAATTAATGGTATGAAATATTCTCAATGGGCGCTATCCATACTTTGCGTGCAATTTTATTTTCCTCATATTGTTAGGGTATTAACCTTGTTGGTTTCATCCTCTAATTCGGTAGTAAACTTGATTTACCAATATTCAGAGCTCAAGTTGAGCATGTTTCAACAACTAATCCCATCAAGAGTTTAATAAGTGCTTATGTTGGGCTACGTCCTCGATTTCTTCAAGGTATCTTCCATAATGAAAGATTTGATTTGTCAATTGCACTTCATGAGAAAGTTCAGTAGAGTCTCATATCTAGGCTTGGCACAAAGGAAGCTTGTCGGTCTCATGTGATGGGATTCCAAGAGTACCTTATAGAGCTCCTTAATAGCGTTGATTCATAAAAGGATATTACTTTATATATTAATGGGTGAGGTGGAGATACTACACTATGCATGTCAATGTATGATACCATATCTGTTGTGAGGAAGCAAAGACATGGTCCAGTATCACCTCCCAGGAGATGTAGCACTCTACCCAGACAAGCAACCTTTTGTTGAGGTTAATTGTGGTGCACTTATGGTTGGCAGCTACTTTGTTCTCATCCAAACCTTAGAATACATGAATTAGGGTTATGACTTCCATTGGTGTTGCATAAACTTCCATATATTGTGTGTATATATGCCTCTAGTTATGCAACATCCCTTATATCCACAACATGTATTAAATATTGGCGACTCCACGTTCATCGCACCAGAATTATCAAAAGGAAATGTTTCATCAAAATCGAACTAGAAACCTGATCTCGCACAATGGGTACTCTGAGAATTTTCCATCTTAACATGTCTCCATACTAGGGCAATGTGGACAAAGGGGGAAAATCTACTACTTTCTACGACTTTGTGCTCATCATAGGGTTTATATTTCACGGTTGTTTTCCATAGAATGAACATGTATCAATGTAGTTCACATTGGCATAGCTCCTATTGGTCCTAACGTATGAACTTGATTGCTAAGGGGAAGAGCTAGGCAACCTCAATTTTGGAATGGTTGGTTTTTAATAATTTGATTTTGTTGGTCAGTTAGAGGGTTGGTTTTACCAAGACAAAAACATGGTTGGGTTGGGAAAATGATATAGATGAGGGTCCTCCTTGGATGGTGGCACATAAATGATGGACAAGTGAGATAATAGAGGTAAAAAACAAAGGGAAACAACAAACAAATCAATGAATTATCTGTTGCAAGAAGTTTAAGTCTCAAAATGGTATTTCAAGGAATTAAACATGTATCTAAACATAATTACTCCCACATATTGCAATAAAAACAAATCTTCACCAAAGAATTAGTTGTTTTAAGTTTGAAACGTATTTTATCATGTTTACCATTGATTGAGCGTGTAGGAAGCCGACCAAGTCCTTTGTATGCACGGAAAACATCCAAAAGAAAAAACAAAACAATCCAGAGTAGTGGATTTTGGGCTTAGGTTGTGAGCAAACGAACAGATTAAATTTTCGACGATCGAGATCTGACAGTTAATTAAGATCAACAGCTCTTGTGCATTTGGGATTTCAAAATCGCACGAGGTTTTAACAAAAAATCAATATGAATTTTTACTCCACGACATTGGCGTTTGGGCGTCTGAGATTGTCATTGTTTCAATCCTAAAAGTCCCCAAACGCCGAATTGTTGAAGAGACGGAATCCCCGAACGTCGAATTGTCGAAGAATCTAAGCCCCTGAACGTCGAATTGTCGAAGAGCTGGATTCCCTTAACGTCGAATTTCTGAAGATATGAAGCCCCCGAACACCGAATTGTCGAAGAGCCAGAGCCCCCGAACGCCGAAGTGACGACATGCTGCCACGTCACTCTGAGAGATTTTCACTCCTGGAGATGTTAATCCAAAGCAAACACAGTTTCCTGAAACTCAAAGCCCCAAAGTGTCGAAGTGTCGGAGCCCCTTTCTCATAAACTCTTCTTCAGCTGACGTGTCATATGCCACCTGTCAAATGATTTCATGATGACACATGGCACTCATTTCAAGTACTTTGGTTACATCATCTGTGTTATTTCAAGTGACACGTGTCACTTTAATTTTTATGACACATCATCGACTGTGAAGACATGCTACCATGTCACTCCGAGAGATTGTCGCTCCGAGAGATTTCAATCCAAAGCAAACAAATTTCACCGAAGTGTCGGATCCTTGAAGTGCCAGAACCCCCGAAGTCCCGAAATATTTAATTATAAAAATGTCTTAATCTCGGGATAAGCATTAGTTAATGACTTTGCAAGTTCGGTCATTCGAGAAATATGTATACTCTTCATTCAAAGGCTCTTGAACGCTGAATTTTTGGAGTGTCTTATCCTCAATAATCGCCTGCATTAAAGTATTCTTTAAGCGGGGCCAAACGAAGAAAATTACATTCTACATGTGAAGCTATAGATTTGCAAGTCTCAAATGACTTTCTAATTCAGCCGGTCTACAGCATCAGATTACTCATTAGGCAGCAGTTTGGATTCAAAGGAACCTGAGGTAGTTCATGGGTATGACATGAAGACAAGGAGAATCAAAACACCAGTAGACCACAACCAATAATTGGAGAAACTGCACTCCAAACTGCAGAATAAGTATCAAAGACTCCAGAAGAAGCACCAAAAGACTTGCTTCTCTCTAAAGGAGATAATTTGAAGGAGTACCTAAAGAAGCTGCCAACACATCCAGTTATCTCCCAGTTGGCTTCCAACAATGTGCATGTATAACAATGCTCAATAGAGAACTTAGTTTTGTCAATTCTGGTCAGTTTTTTTCAAAGCTTAGCTCGCTCCAGCATAAGCATCAATCTAGTTTTATTACTAGTAGCATTTTTAGTTGTTTAAAATTCAAGACTGTTTAAATTAAGGCATAATAAGTGGTCATTTGTGTGTGATATGAACCACTTCTTTTTGTTAATTCAATTTTGAAGTATACATTACTATACTCCAGTAGTAGCTTTGCCCTTTAGTAGTCAGGTGCAAACTTTAGGACCAAAAGCTACCAACAACTAAGTTGAAGGGAAGCATCTCAGTATTAGAATGAGAAAAATGGATCTTTGGTAGGGTTTTTAGCGAGATTCAATGTTGAAGGTTAAAGGTTGGAAATCCATCTTGACGGTGTGCAGTACCAGGTTTACTCATGTTTCTAGTCTTTGCATAAACCTCTGGAAAGTTGTTCAACTTGGGATGAGTGAATAAAAACCCCTAATTGTGTGGAGAACTATATCAGAGTTACAATGGCAGAGGATTGAAAGTATGAACTAGGTAATTGTCTGCAGAATTGAAGGAACTCTCTCCATGCACAATAAAAGAATATTAGCAATCATATTTTGTTCGTCGATAACCATAATTTTGGAAGGATATAGGAATGAGAGAATGCTATAGCATCAAAACCATAATCATAAAACCTAACACTCTAAGACTGATTTCACGTGGATCGAGGAGTATGCAAATCTACCTATGAATAGACTTGAGAATCATTTTTCACAAAGAATAGACCAGAAAAGGTAGAATGGTGTTTTTTTCATGCGAGGGGAGAGGAATCGCCCATGTAGACACATGGACAGACTTGCAGGCAAAGGGGCTCAAACTGATAGGTAGACAGAGGTATTTTTTGAAAGATAATGAAAACACCCAAGAGACTGAGGTGTTTATGGACACACTTAGATGCTATGGACAACTACCATAGAAAATTGGGCCCTAAGGACCAGGTACTTTTATACCATTGTTATACACACGAAAATAGATAAGTGTGTAGTGCATTTATCATTAATATGATACAGATATAAATACATCTAAATGATCATTGGATTCATCTTTCAAAGTCTCTTGGACTACTAATTACCATTACACTATCACTTGACCTTTCACATTTTGTCAAGTGAGGAATACTGTAACCCTAAGCAGATTAGGTTTCCAACGCACTCCAATAGCCAAATCTCCTCATCGTTAACCATATTCTAATTAGCTTATGTTGTAAAAATATCAATTGTGTGTCCCTAATTCTTCTCACTATAACCAAATTGTATGTTTAATCAATGCTATGTGCAAGCCAAGGAAGGGAGACTTAAAACAGTTTTTGAAGTTTTATTTTGAAAGAAAACAACATATGAAATGTCAAATCCTAGATAATTTGAATCCTATTCTATTGGGTTGTAATCATTTTGATTTGTATATCATACTTCTATCTAGGAATTAATGGCCAATGGAATATTGTTGATTTCCAAATAGATAGAGGTCTTCAAAAATATTGTTATTCGATCTTGACAAGGTAGCTCTATATTATTTATTCATGGAACTATTGAACATGCTTACATTGCTTTGATTAGTTGTTGTTAATTCTTCATTTTCATCTATAGATCAAAGTGAGTGGAACACAAGTGGTCCAACAGATAATATCAAGTTTAGATAACAAATCATAAATGCTTATTTGATTTGTTTCTCTTTATTTTACCCATGTCAACTAGAGAATTAGTTTCCTTAGGAGTTCTCCCATAATTATGAACTTTGACCAAGTTAATAATTTTTTGGAACATTATAGGAATGTGATTTCTTGTTGGGGGAGTTGGTTTAGCCTTTATGTTGTTATAAAATAAGTCTCAAGTTCAATCCCCATATTGGACAATATGGACACAAAGGTGGCCTTTCTAGGCCCATACAACTATGTGGGTACTACTACTTTCAGTTACAATAGCATATTTGTCATCTTCATCTTGTGAGCCTTGGATCAATGTCCTTATAGAAATTGAGTATTTGAGACTTCGCAGTTGACATAGACATATTGTCTTGTTTTTTTACATAAAAACCCCTCCACAAATATTGAATCCTTTTGATATTCATTCACCATTGTTGTTGACATGTTGTTGATTTTGTTGCCTGAGGTTATCAATAAAGTGAATGCATTTTCTATACTTATCCAAAATTTTATATATATTAATATTCACTCCCACCCACCACCTTGTATAGTCTAAGTGTTTTGACACATGTTTGTACAACGTGTTAATGTTGCAGTGATAAAGGTGACAAGTATATGCCAGAGAAGACATTTTTTAGTGTGAGCAAACTATGAAACTTGTCACTTAGTGAATGTCACTCACTCAAAAAATGGAAGGGGATTGGGGGATTGGGGTTGTCACTAGTGGTATATTCCACGGGGAACACATCGTTTCCCACCATGCAATCATGATATGCGTGGGGATTCTTTTAATAGGTGAGTTTCACCATTATGACATCATCTTGAGCACAAAGAGAATCTATCAATGTTTTCAAAGAAATGTATATTGGTCATTATTTCTTTACTACTCCATGTGATGTTTACAGATTGTAAAATGTGTCTAGACTTTTTAGATTCATTGATAACTCTAACTCTCACTACCTTCCTCTTCCATGTGACTAGATACTACCTAGGGCATTAATGCCAGGTGTCTCAAAATGACAAGTTTAGTTAGGTTAATTCATGGGGTCTCCACTTAGTGAATCTATGACATAGCATGTGTGTTTGTGGAATATTAAAGAATACCTCTAATTTTAGTAGATATTGATAAATACCTCCAAAAAT
>SNQJ01S0040712.1:9979-24027 GCA_010110895.2 Picea sitchensis | reverse complement strand
AGGTACTCTTAATGGGAATGGAGTGAGCATTCTTGGTTAATAAATCCACAACCACCATAATACAATCATGTCTTTGTAGGGCCATGGGTAAACCCTCTATAAAATATAAAGAAACAACCTCCCACTTCCTTTCAAGAATGTCACGAGGCCAAAACAAACCTATGGGATGGCAATCTTCTTTCATGACTTGCTGACATTCAAGGCACTAGGCATTGAATTGAATTATATCCTTCCTCATACCTAACCAAAAGTAAACTATTTTCATACTCACATGCATCTTTGCTACTTTTGTATGAGCATTGTAAGGTGCTTGATGAGCTTTTGATAACACCTACTTTCAAAAGGTCCTATCTCTTAGGCATTTACATCATTTCTAAGTATCGCAAGAGTCCATTTGTATCTAGTGAGTAACCTTCATATTTAGCTTCTACAACATTCCCCTTTTCCAAAACAAATTTTATTTCCCTATACCAATGATCCTCATGAATGTGACTTAATATGTGATCTCTCAAATCTAGTTTTAAGGAGATCATTGATTGAATCATTGGTCTCTGACTTAATTCATTTGCCACGTCATTTTCCTTCCTTTTTATACAGGAAATCATAAAATCATATTCATTGAACAACTCACTCTAACGTCGCTAATGAGCATTAAGGTCTCTTTGAGTAAAGATATGTTGAACACTATTATGATCAATCCTTAATTCAAGGTTCTCCCAATTAAGTAATGCCTCCATAACTTTAGTGCCATCATAACAACTACTGATTCCAAGACATGAGTAGGGTAATCTCTTTCATGATTCTTAAGATTCCAAGATGCATAGGTTATAACACCCTCTTCCTAGATTAATCATGTACTCAAGCCTACTTTAGAAGCATCAATACGAACTAAGAAATATTTATCCATATTATGCTCTTTAAGGATTGGGGCACATGTCAAATGTTACTTCAAATCAGTAAATGTCAATTCGCATTCATCTGTCAACTCAAATATTTTTCCTTTTTGCTAGAGAGAGGTGACAAAATTGTGATTTTTGAACAACCTTGTATAAATATCCTATAATATCCTACCAACCCCATGAAACTACATGCCTCTTGACCATTTTTTAGTACTATACATTCCATTATCACTTCAATTTGACTAGGGTCTAGTGCGATACCTTCCTTAGTGATCACATGACCCAAATAATGAATATTTTTATGAAAGAAATAACACTTGGATGTCTTTCCATATAGATTATTCAACCAAAGACATTGAAGATCAAGCCTCAAGTGTCCTTGGTGTTCCTTTCATTATGAGAATAAATGAGAATGTCATCGAGAAAGACCTGTGCAAAATGGTCTAGATATCTGCTAAAGACATTGTTCATTAGATTCATAAATGTTGTAGGAGCATTAGCTAACCCAAAAGGTATCACCATGAATTCATAATTCCAAATTCTACTTCTAAAAACAATTTTGTGAATTTCTTCATCCTTAATCATGAGTTAATGATACCTAGATCTCGAATCAATCTTAGGAAACACTAAAGCTCTCTTTCATCGGTCAAACAAATCATTGATTTGAGAGATAACATACCCGTTCTCTATTATAGATTTGCTCAAATCTCTATAATCAATATAAATTCAAAAGGTACCATTTTTTTTCTAAAAATGACAAAAATTATTGATGTGAAAAGGACACTCTGCGCTAAATCATTCCAAGATCCAATAACTACTTAAGTTGAGTACCAAGCTCATTAAGATCTAGAATAGTCATTTGATAAGGTGTCTTGGATATAGCTTCCTATCCTAATTTGATAGTAAAGTCAATCTCTCTAGAAGGAGGAAGAAGGTAGAAGGTAGGCCTAATAGCGTTGAACGAAAAACATTAGCAATGAATGAAGTTTTGGTGTATTGGTGTAGGATTACTATTCTTGTCGATTACTATTCTTGTCGACCACTACAACTGAATAAATCCTACATCCTTCCTAAAACACTTCGTTACAATACTTAATGATATACAATGAAGAGAAACCTAACACTTGATTTCTTGAATCGCTATTAATTCTCTTCATTATTTGCACTGATTACGGAGTTTCCTATTTCGTTGAACATATTATCCTTATTATTAAATTGTTTTTAAATGAATGGAGGGCAGGAACTAATGCCTTAATTTGAACGGTGGAATCCTGAAGTACTGTCAATTTCCACTTGTCACTGCATTATTGAGTATTTCCACCGACGGATATAAGCCATTCTGTAGACGCGTAGCGTTTAGCTGAGATGCGTTGATTTGCCTACGGAAATATCTTTACCACAGATATGATTGCTTTAGTTGGGAGTTGGGACCCAATTCTTCATGGATGGATATAAATAAATGTTGTGACAGCTTTTGTCCCATTCTTCATGCATTGGACATGGATGGATAAAAACAAATGTTGTGACAGCTTTATATCATTGAGTAGGTAAGTGGTGTTCTTACATTTCCTTAAGTGGTGTTCTTACAATTTCTTGAGTTGGTAAGTGGTGTTTTTACAAAATTATTTCATCGATATTTGTTAGTTTCAGAAGAAATAAAAAATATATATGGGAGATTGAGGATCAATTCGGTAGGCTACATTTAGATAAAGAGGCTATAAAGGTTGAAGCTATCAATTATTTTAAATCTTTCTACCATGATACGGGAACTAATAATTTTGGTGATCAAGTTGCTACAATGAGGCTATTTCCTAGAATGGTGATGGAGGAGGAAGCATTAAATCTAGAAAAGCCTTGTTTTAGGGAGGAAATTCTAGACGTTCTAAAAGGCTTTTCAAAGGATAAAAGCCCTGGGCCTAATGGCTGGACTGTAGAATTTTTTCTACATTTCTTCGAGCTAGTTGGGCGGGATTTTCTCGATGTTGTGGAGGAGTCGAGAATCAGAGGCGAAGTAATAAAACAAATCAACTCAACTTTCATAGCAATGATTCCTAAAGTTAATCGCCCTAGTACTTTTAATGATTTCCGCCCAATTGCTCTGTGCAATCTATGCTACAAGATCATCGCAAAAATTATAGCAAAGAGAATTCAACCTATACTCTTTCATGCTCTATCTTAGGAACAATTGGGCTTTCTCAAGGGAAGGCAGATATTAGATGCTATTGGCACGACACAGGAGTGTCTTCATAGCATAAATTAAAAAAAAATCAAGCAATTATTCTAAAACTAGATCTCAAGAAGGCATACGACTGCATTAACTGGGACTTTTTGAGGTTAATCCTCCTACAATGTGGTTTTGGGCTGGCAACTACAAATTGGATAATGGGATGCATAACCTCCACGGTTTATGCAATTCTTATCAATGGGAAGGCAACAAATTTTATACCGAGTAGAAGAGGACTTCGTGATGGAAGGCCTAAGTCTTATGCTAAAAAAAGATCAAGCTGATGGGGTGTTGATAGGGATAAAAGTATCACGAATCATAAAGGTTTTACACTTGCTCTTTGTGGACGATGTGATTATAATGTCAAAAGCTTCGATATCCGAATGGACCGAGATTAATAATATTCTTAGTGTTTTTTGTTAGGCGTCGGGGCTGAGAATTAATGTGTAGAAATCTACCTTCCTTCACACTGGAGTTCAACAGGGAACTCTTGATGAGTTAAATGTTTTATTTAATTTTGATTTCAAAGATCTTTTGGAAGGATTTAAATATATGGGATACTTCCTAAAACCAGATAGCTACAAAGCGAAAGACTGGTTGTGGCTCATTGAAAATTTTGATTATAGGATTAATCACTAGTGTAACAGGCTGCTAACTTTGGGAGGCCGATATGTTTTGGTAAAAGCATATTGAAGAGTCTACCAGTATATTCACTAGCCTTAGCACATATTCCATTGTTTGTCCTTAAAAAGTTTCGTCGGATGGTTTTTTCCTTCCTGTGGTCCAGCAACAGGAAAAATCAAAGCTATCACTTGTGTAACTAGGAGACTGTCTCGAGGCCCAATCTTTATGGAGGATGGGGGTTTAGAAACATCTTTATATTTTACAGGGCACTGGAATCTAATACTCTATGGAGACTATTGATGAAGAAAGGAATATGGCACCGGGTGATAAAAGACAAATATTTGCCTCACAGATCGGTTCCTACATGGTTAAGATCGGCCTCAGCGGTCTCGGCTTATGGATCAAAAACTTGGAAAAAATTGATTAATTCCTTACCACTGGTATTACAATGGTTGGCATGGAATCCGAGCTTAGGACATTCTATCATTATTGGGAAAGATGTCATCCTAGGAAAGTGGAAGGACTCTTTTTTATCAAGGTACTTAGTTGATAAACTTAACCAAAAAAACGTTCACCTGCTATATCAAGCGGGATGTGATATTACACAGGGATCAATCTGCTCAAATTTTTTAGATAGTGCAGCTTTGGGGCTCGAGGGAGACTTAGCATCTGAATGGGAAAAGTAACGAAAACTTTTGATAGGCTCAGGGATTCATCTTCAGGATCGTCTGGATGATTTATTATGGACAGGAGGTGATAATTCGGGACATCTAACTGTCAAAAATGTTTATAATGTAGTAGCGACAAAACTATGGAAATTTAAAATAGGTGGGTGGAGGAAAAAACTGTGGAAATGGGACTGTCCATTAAAAAATAAGTTATTTGCATGGTTGGTAGTTGAAAATAAAGTTCTAACCTGGAAAAATATTCAAAAAAGAGGCTAGGTGGGGCCAGGGATTTGCTTCCTATGCAAGGGTAAAATGGAAATTGGTAAGCATCTCTTTATGAATTGTCCTTTCACTATTTCAGTATGGAATAGGTTTAAAACTGTGCTAAAATTCACGAATGGATGGAATGGTCTTTTAGTGACTGAGTGCTTAAAATAGATTTTTGATTATCCTACTCTGCCTACCTTTTTATGATGGTTTATTTGTCTTGAAAGAAACTTGACAATCTTTGAGGCAGGTTCACCTTCAATACAGAAGATAGCATTCCAAGCTATTGGAGCAGCGAACAACTTTAGAATTAAGGCAAAATAAACTCTTCCTAGATCTGTACCTATGCATATTCCAGAAGACAAAACCATTGGATGGTTCGACGGGGAAACAAAACAATTTGGAAAACAAAGTGGGGCAAGAGGTTTAATAAAGATCAATAGTAACACTTCATTTAAGTGGAGTCTAAACTGTGGTCGAGGAACAAACACAAGGGCATAACTAATGGGTGCTTGGGCCTCTCTAATTTTAGTTGCAAGATTGTCAATTCCATGTTTACATTTGCTAGGGGATTCTAAGATAGTTATTGAGTGGCTCAATCAGAAATGAGTTTTTCAGGTTGTTTCCCTAGAAAGATGGAAGGAAAGGATTAAAGACATTCTCAATTATTTCAGGAATATATCATTTGCACATATTTTTAGAGAAGAGAATCAAGAGGCGGACATATTATCTAAATTGGCTCTAACTTGTAAATCTGTTGAACCTTCATAGAATAGATATAGCTAAACAATAATACACACATTTACAGAGAGAATTGGAGAAATAAAAAGAAGGAGAGAAAGAATGAAAGAATTCTCATTAATCGTTGTGAATAATGAATAATTTACACATGATATACTATGTATAACTCAATGAGTTTGAATTGAGGATAACCAATACACTATAGTGGTGGTCTAGAGTGATCTGGACACACACCAATAGTTAAAGGAGTGAGCTGCCACCTATTTTAGTCTCTCAGGCAGTTATGGGAGTGAACTGCCACCTAGTTGAGTTAACTAGTCAACTAGTCTTCAGTTAACTTACTGAACAAAGAGTAGTGAGGAGTTAACTCAGGGAATCAAGGCTAATGCGCCACTTTGGTGATGATCCCATGGCAAGGTAGAATTAGCATGGTGATCATCCAAATGTTGCATGGTGATCATCCCAATGCAACATCTAAACTCAACTCAACTAGTCAAACTGAAGTGTCAACTGAAAGAGAATATTCTCCCCTAAAATATAGGAGACTGGATAATGACTAATTATGACTAATAAACAAGGAATAACCTTAGGAAAAATAAATCCTAGGTGTGTGTGAAGTAACTCCAACACCCCCCCTGAACATCACTATGGTGAAAATAAAGATTAGGCCCCGACAACGAGGCCATGTTAGGTACCCAGGTACAAAAGATACACTGAAAATAAAGTGAGGAAAGAGGGAAAACCTCATGGGAAACACCCCCCGTCAAGGTACAATGTATGTAAAAAGAAGAACTACAGTTGCTAGGCAACTGTGTCCTTCACTCCAAGATGACCTTGTAGAGAATGAAACTTCTGCTCAGTGAAGGTTTTGGTGAAGATGTCTGTCGTCTGTTCTACTGAAGGATAGAACTTTAAGTCGATGATCCCTTCGTGTACTAAGTCCCGGATGTAGTGCATGTGGATCTTGATGTGCTTCATCCGCTACCTCTGAATTAGATCTCTACAGAACTTCAGAGTTCTCTAGTTGTCATACCAGATGATGATCGACCAATGAAACTGAATGCCCAGTGAGAAAATGTTGTAGCCACATAGCCTGGATGGTTATGTTAACTACCCCTCAGTACTCTGCCTCAGCTAAAGATAGATCAATGGCAACTTGCTTCTTGCTCGACCAACAGATTGGGCCGGAACCAAGACTGAGTGAGTAACCAGGTGTGGACTTGCGATCAGTGCTATCGCCAGCCCAGTTGGAATCAATAAACCCAATGAGATCTAATGTAGATTCTGTTGCATAATGAATCCCAAAGGTGATGGTGCCATGTACGTATCGAAGGATACACTTAGCAGATTTCCAATGTAACTCATGTGGCTCTTGCATGAACCTAGAAACTACGCCAATTGCATATAAGAGGTCTGGTCTGGAGTGTGTGAGATACAACAAGCTCGAAACTAGCTATCTGTACAATGTGCTGTCAACCAATGGAGTCTCCCTGCCATCCTCAAGTTTGACTCATGATAGGAAAGGAGTCAGAGCAGACTTGCAGTCTCTCATGTGAAATCTCTCAAGGAGATCTCATGCATACTTGGTCTGAGACAGTTTTATGCCTGATGCATCCTGACTGATCTTGAGTCCAAAGAAGAAGTGTAGCAGACCCATGTCCGTCATCAAGAACCTATCATGTAGAATCCTCTTGACTGCAGCAATCGCTGAAGTCGAGCACCCGGTGATAAATAAATCATCGACATATAGAACTAAAAGTAGAAGTGAATCAGCCATCCTGAGAATGTAGACATTCGGGTCTGATTTACAATGTACAAAGTTCTGTGACAACAGGTAGGAATCCATCTTGGCATACCATGCCCTCAGAGCCTGCTTGAGGCCATAAAGTGACTTCTTCAGTCGAAAGACCAAATATGAGTCCTGTAAAAATCCCTGGGGCTACTCCATGTAGATCTCTTTAGAGATATCACCGTGAAGAAATTCATTCTTCACGTCCATCTAATGGACTTCCCATCCCTTGTCTGCCACAATGGCAAGTGCCAATCATATGGAATCCATCTTCTCTACTGGAGCTAAGGTCTCATCATAGTCAATACCATGAACCTGCTGAAATCCTTTGGCAAAAATCCTAGCTTTGTATCTGCTAATATGTCCATCCATTGCGCTCTTGGTCCTGTAGACCCATCTGCATCTAACAAGTTTCCTCCAAGAAGGAAGGGGAACCAGATCCCAAGTCTGGTTCTTGAGGAGGGAGTTGTACTCCTCCTGCATGGCAGATTCCCAAAAGGGATTTCCAACAGCCTCGCCATAAGACTGTGGATCTGAAGACTAAACCAAGAAAAGATGCCTGGAAGACAATGGTTCAGTGGTAGTGAGTGCAACAAGAGGCTCCTCGAAATCAGATTGAGTCCTCCTAGTATCAGTTGGATCACCAACAAGATCCCCTGCATCCTGAAGAGTAGTTTGTGCCCACTTGGGCCTCTACTCTGGCTCCACAACTGCATCTGGATGCTCTGACTCTGCATCTAACTGTACTGACTCTGAATCTGAATCATCCGAGTCCTCTGAACCAGAACTCTCATCTGAAGAAGAGTCAACATGTGTTTGCTCATCATATTGGATAGGTGGAAGAGTGAAGGTGTCTGCATGCAGCTGATGAGGTACATGCGAGACACTTTCCTCGAATTGGACACTACGCTCAATGATGAGTTGGTCCGAGGAAAGATCAATAAGACAATATTCCTTCACACTTTCAGGGTATCCAACAAAAATGCACTCAGTGCTCTATGGATCAAGTGCCTTCCTCTTTTCAGAGGGAATCTGGGCCCATGCACATGAACCGAAAATGGGAAAGTGGGTCACTTCTGGTTTGAGGTTGCTCCAAGCCTTGTAGGGGGTCTTATCCTTGACAGATCTATGGGGAGATCTATTTTGGATGTATGATGCACAATTAAGTTCTTCAGACCATAGTCTCTGTGGTAGTGACTTTGCATGCAACATGCAAGATGCCATCTCCTTTAGAGAACGATTTTTCCGCTCAGCAACTCCGTTTTGCTGCGGAGTATAGGGAACTGTGTGATGCAACTGAATCCCTGCCTCATGGCAAAGATTATGGATCTCATGATTCACATACTCTCCCCCATTATCAGTTCGAAGGATTTTGATCTTCTTTTCGAAATGTGTCTCAACAAAATCTTTGAAATCTTTGAGGTGTTGAAAGACCTCAGATTTTTTCTTGAGAAAGTAGATCCATGTAAAACATGAGAAATCATCAACAAAAATGAGAACAAACCTTGCTTTCTTGATCGATGGATGCGGAAAAGGACCCATGAAGTCACTATGGATCAGATCTAAAGGTGCAGAAGCTCGCTGAGACTTTCCCTTGTCGAATTTATTTTGAGGGTGTTTTCCGAGAACACATCCCTCACATACTCCCTTGGAGAAATGGATGTCTGGTAGACCATCAACTAATATTTTCTTGCTAAGTTGTTGCATGTATATGAAATTCAAAAGTCCAAACCTTTCATGCCATATCCTACTACTTTCATAAGCATGAGTAAGCAATAAAGCAGAATCAGGTTCAATGAATTCAAAAAATGTATACAATCTAGACTGATGATTTACCTCACTGGTAGCAACCCTGGAGTTGGTTTGCATGTCGTAGATGTCCATGAAATTTGGTGTGAATACAACTTTCTTTTCGGTGTCGGAATTCATCATCTGATACATAGAGAGAAGGTTGATAGAAATCTTGGGAACATGCAGCACATTCCTGAAACTTTCGTTGGTGAGTTCAATCCTTCCTTTGCCGGTGACTTCGACAGAAGAGTTGTCCCCCATCAGAATAGGAGGACCTTTGCATGCATACAAAGAAGAATATACTGCGTTTGAGGAAACCATGTGATGTGATGCTCCTGAATCAATGATCCAAGCATCGATAGAGGAGTTGATGGCAATCAAGGCATGACTAGAATTGTCTTTTTTGGAATTCAGATCTTTTGGCTTCTTCTTCTTGGCACCCTTAGGGATGCAATCTCCAAGGTTGTTTTGCTGAAGTATTTGAGACATCATATCTATTTGTTTTTTCATGCATGCAGATTTCGAATGGAATCCTTTGTGACAGTATGTGCATTTCTCCCCTTTTCTCCTTTGGATCCAGAGGCATCGGTGAAGGTTTTTGTGTACCCTTCCTTCTTTGGATGTGCATGAGCTTTTCGTTTGTATACCCTTCCTTCCTTCTTGTGTACCCTTCCTTCCTAGTTGAGTTAACTAGTCAACTAGTCTTCAGTTAACTGACTAAACAAAGAGTAGTGAGGAGTTAACTCAGGGAATCAAGGCTAATGCACCACTTTGGTGATGATCCCATGGCAAAGTTGAATTAGCATGGTGATGATCCCAATGTTGCATGATGATGATCCCAATGCAACATCTAAACTCAACTCAACTAGTCAAACTGAAGTGTCAACTGAAAGATAATATTCTCCAGGTGGAATATTCTCCCCTAAAATATAGGAGATTGGATAATGACTAATTATGACTAATAAACAAGGATTAACCTTAGGAAAAACAAATCCTAGGTGTGTGTGAAGTAACTCCAACATAACTAATCTGCCTGAAAGCATATCTTTCAACCAGTGGGAGGATGGTCATGAGGGGCCTACTCTATACTTAAATATGTTTTAATTGTATCAGAGGGAGTAATTTTTTGAAATCTAGTAATAGTTTGTTGGTCTCATTAGCTTTAGTATGTAGCAAAGTATGAGTGACAATACTTCTATTTTGAATTTTGTCCTATTTTGGATATGTAGGGGTTGATGCCTATATTATAAATTTTCTAATTTGATTTCAGTGTTAGCTATGTATGGTGCCACAACAGCACAAAATCCAAAGGACCTATGTTGTAAGGCCAGATGTTGTAAGGCCAGATGTAAGAGAACTTTTTATATTTTTATGAATATCAAGAGAAATTTCATGTGGAAAAAAAGTGGTGTTCTTACCATTCCTTTGATTGAAGAGTTTTGTTAATGGATAGAATGTATAGCTTCACATCCTTACATGCCATAAATATTTTGAAAAAAGTTTTTAGGTTAGTGATGTTCTTACCATTATAGTTTTAATAAATTTTAATATTTTTAAAACTAATCTAATAACAAAGTATTTTTTATTTAAAACATTTTAATATTTTTAAAACTAGACGACATGGAAAAGTATTAGTGTTTATATAATTATTATTTGGATACATATTTGGTTAGTGTTTATACAATTATAGTTTGCAATAATATATACTTGGTTTGTACTATATATATATATATATATATTATTTATTTATAAAGATTTGAAATAATTTTATGTCAAAGGCATTTTTAAGGGTATGTCTTTCCATACTATAATGTTTCAACCATAATATGCAT
This sequence comes from Picea sitchensis, assembly GCA_010110895.2. Lineage (NCBI taxonomy): Eukaryota > Viridiplantae > Streptophyta > Pinopsida > Pinales > Pinaceae > Picea > Picea sitchensis. The sequence goes on along the minus strand of SNQJ01S0040712.1, from coordinate 13,192 downwards.
GTTTTTATTATCCTATCTATTAATGTATTTTTTATTTTATTTTGTTTACATTTTTTTATCTAATTTGCCTATTGTCTCTAAAATACAACTCGTAAAGTTAAGCAAATCCAATTTTACTGCAATTTTCAAAATTGCAATGTTTTCAAACTTGGTTATAAATAGTGGATTGCAATGAATGAAGGACATACTTTGGTACAGTGAATTGAGGGTATACCTTGACAAGTAGCTTAGCCTCTACTTAATTCATTGATTAAGGCTGTTGATTTGCTTCAAGATGCCATGGACAACACAAGTTACACTTCAAATAAAAAACTACTTTGATGGATTTGAATGAGATGTTTCTTCAAGATGCATTTGATATGTTCATGTCATAGGAGGATGATGATGGGTTTCATCTCTATCCTCCTCCCTTGTGTATTGTTACAGACCTTCTTTTAAGTGCTCACTTGTGTATTCGATTAACCCCTTACATGTCCATCCACCGACTTTTCATCTCCTTCAATGCCATCAATGTTTTGCTACTCTTTTGCTAATTTATATGTACTTGTTGTGATTCAACCATGTATTGATCTTTTTCCAAGGCCCCTAACAATGAACTATTTTCCTCTATAATCTTACAATGGTTATCAATTGGGATGCCATTTCCACAAACAACAAACTCATGAATCATGTTGTATCCTACCATTGTGTAGGAATTTATTTATTCTAGGGAAGCAATAATGGAATCGACAAATGCAATCTCAATGTTTCCTTCACCGCCCATTGTAGGCACTCAAGACTTGGAAGATCACATGATTTTAGCCACATTTTCCAATCATCCGCTCTATCTCTTCTTGTACACTCTTTTATCACAGTAGATTTGTTAATGTCTCCAATGTTTCCCTATCCAAATTAATTGTCAAAGTATTAATTCTAGTAGTCAAGATATCCAAAAGATGGGAATTTATGTCACCTCCCTTGCTTAATTATATGTCTATGGCATTGGCTCTCTAAGAGATGTCAAGCATCATGTATACAAAATAATTCTCATTTTCCCCACTCATTTTACTTCCTCCTTTCAATTTGTTCAGTTATAATCTCCTCCCACAATGCATCAAATTAATTGTACACTTTCTCGATGTGCCCTCCAATGTCCTACAAATCTAAATACCCTACACAAGGAATGAAATCTTTGATATCAAAAGCATTGGATATAACACACAACCATGCATAAGTTTCCCCAACCCTTTAATGCCCACCAACTTACCCAACGAGGAATAGATAAGACAACAAAGCAAAGTAGCATGAGGAGTTGGGCTTAGTGGTTGCACCAATAATTACCTATATTGTTGCACGTGTTGACCCATCATCCTTAGATCTTTGTTTCCATTTATGATCCAAACCAATCCAAACCAATATATCTCTCTCAAATATTAGTCGAGCTTGTGTTGTTATAGGTGAGTTTTTTTGTTATTGGAGACTCATACCTCAGAGCTACACGGGCAACATTGTCCATATCGACAACATATCATATGTTTAATGGTTTTTGTAATTGAATGAAAAAGAGTCCTTCATATGTTTTAGTAGAGTTACACAACAATTTTAAAAATAACAAGAAGAAGAATGGTAACTTAGCTCATGGGGGTTTGACCTTGTTGACCAATATATTATCATGTTCATTCATAAAGCGGGTTTTAAAATTGTGAAAAATAGAGTCAATATATTCTAGGTATTGNTGCGTATGTGAGCTACATTAGGGTTTATAGGTATTGGGGGGTATAAAAAGAGGTATATGGTAAAAATAGGGAATATCTAGTAAAAATAGGTTTTTTGATTGGAAATATGTAATGGGAGGGAGGTTCAATAAAAATATTTTGGGAGGTATTTATGAATATCTACTAAAATTAGAGGTATTCTTTAATATTCCATGAACACACGTGCTATGTCACAGATTCACTAAGTGGAGACCCCATGAATTAACCTAACTAAACTTGTCATTTTGAGACACCTGACACTAACACCCTAGGTAGTATCTAGTCACATGACATAGGAAGGTAGTGAGAGTTGGAGTTGTCAACGAATATGAAAAGTCTAGACACATTTTACAATCTGTAAACATCACATGGATTAATAATGGAAAGAATGACCAATATACATTTCTTTGGAAACATTGATAGATTATCTTTGTGCTCAAGATGTTGTCATAGTTGTGAAGCTCACCTATTAAAAGAATCCCTGCACATAGCATGATTGCATGGTGGGAAACGATGTGTTCCCCATGCATGGAGACATGTTAAGACGAAAAATGTTCGGAGTCCCCGTTATGCGAGATCAGGTGTTGGTTCAATTTTGATGGACCATTTCCTTTTGATAATTCTAGTGCCATAAGCATGGAGTCAGAAACAATTTAATACATGATGTGGATACAAAGGATGTTTCATAACTATATGCATATATACACACGATATATGAAATTTTATGCAAAATCGATGGCAGACATAACCCTAATTCTTGTATTCTAGTGTTTGGATGAGAACAAAGTAGAAGTCAACCATAATTGCACCATAATTAACCTCAACAAAAGGCTGCTCGACTGGGTAGAGTGCTACGTCTCTTGGGAGGTGATACTGGACCACGTCTTTGCTTCCCCATGGAATATCTAGTATCATACATTGACATGCATGGTGTAGCATTGCCACCTCACCCATTAATATATAAAGTAATATCCTTTGATGAGTCAACACTATCAAGGAGATCTATAAGGTACTCTTGGAATCCCATCACATGAGACCGACATGTTAATGTGAACTACAACTTCACATCTCTGGCTGAATTTCGTGTAAAGATATTTGGAAAATATCGTCAAAAAAAGTAATTTTGTAGAACGTTTAGACTATGGTTTTAGGGTATTTTTTAATTGTTCTACGAAATGATTTTTTTCGCTAGAATTCGATGACATAAATTTACATGAAAACATTATTTTTTGTTGTCTAAAATCCATTTTTAAATGCAGAAATGGATTCAACATGCTAAAACAACTCTAGGGTACTCGGATTATACAAAAATAATCACTCAATTATGGAGATCTAACAATTTCTCGTCGAATTTCAGGCAAAGATCTCCAAAAAATATCTTAAAAAAAGTCATTTATTAAAACGTTTAGAGTACGACTTTAGGTTAATGGTGTTCTTACAATTATAGTTTCAATAAATACAACTATTAATAGATCTCATA